>QUSF01000001.1:6010525-6081714 GCA_003676055.1 Chloebia gouldiae
TGTGAATAATTTATGCAAAAGCTATTAAAGAATTCCTCTGTTGTGTGCTTCTAAGTTGTTACACACATTTAAATAATAGCATCACATTTTTATCTATGTATTTTACTTCAATGAGAGCACATTTCTCCCTATGTGTCTTTTAGAAAGTTTATCTGAAACTCAGAAGTGTGACAGCAACGTACACCATAGATCACATCGTTCAAGCAGAATCAGAAAACTTGAAGTCATGTATAAAGACAATAGTATCCTTTTCCTGTAAGTCCATTGAAGTCAGGTAATAATTAACAAGGAAAAAATACTTGAGAGGAGAATTATTACCTTCTGAAGGAGGACAGAATCCCAGCAGTAAACCAAATATTATCCAGGTAGGCAGCTGGTGTGCTAAGGAAAGACAGAGCAGCAATTTCATCCAAATAACACTAAACTTAATGCCAGATGCACAGAGCTAGAAAGGTAAAGGAGAACACCACAAGCACATATAATGCTCTTTCAGGCATCTGCATTTTATAAAAGCTCAGAGGATGGTCAGGTGTGATCTGTCAATGAGGCTGTCTGTAGTTAAACCCCATAAAGCAACTTCATAAATTGCTATTGGTCCTCTCCATTAACTGCTGCATGTTCTTTTTAAATGTTTAGGAATGTTCTACTTATTGGAATGTTACAGGTTCTTGCACACCTACAGAGAGAATATTATAATTTCTTAAGCATTACAGATCCTAATACTTAATCCTATGCTAAACAGAGCTTGTGGCTTATATTAAGACAAAAGCTTAAGGTAGGTTACTAGTGGGGATTACTGATGAGAACCTTTTGGTAGCAGACTGGGGTTTGGGTCATCTTCATAAAGTGCAGGTATGATTCAGTTCTGCTTAACTGATATTAACTTGGAGAGGGTCTCTCATCTGACCTTGAGCTTCTGCAACCATAGCTATTATGCAGTCTTTCCTGAATGGTTATTATTTTTCAGTTTTGCTTTGTACTGGGAAGTTTTCCCTAATATCAAAATTATGTTTTCCCTCTCTGCTTGAAGCTTTGGTTTCTTATCTTCCTCTCTAAATTAATCAACCATGACTATAACATACTTAATGTAGAAATTATATTTTGATCAACTAATTTCCTGGCCAGACATGCCCAACTGATTTTTTCCTTGTACAATCTTATTTTATTCTTTATTGATACTTTGCTATCTCTGAATTGTTTTCAATTTGTCTGTCTTTCAAAAAATGTGGCACCCATAATCAAGCAAGGAAGTCTGTGGGAGCAATGAGTAAGAACTCATAAAAGTGACAGTGTAGGGTAATATCACTCTTGCTTTCATATTATGCTGACAAAGAATTCATGTGTTGTTTTGATCCATTATCATACTTACTGCTCAAACATCTTGTCACTATATCTTACGGCTGATTGAAAGTCAAAAGGTATCAAATGTGTGCTTCAGGTAGAGCTGTCAGAGCAACTGGTAGTCAGGATTTGATTCCAGAGAGAGCACACAGTCTCTGAAAGGGTGGTAGAAAAACTAAGTTCTTCAAGAACCATGAACGTGTGGAAGGTCTGCTAGCTGTGAGATTGCTTAGGGAGGAAGAAGGAAAGGTAAAACCCAATGGAAAGAATAAACTTTAAATAAATCTAAGCCAGCTAAAAAATGCAAATTTAATTTGGGACATAGGATACAAATTATACAGGCTCTTCCCCAGAACTTCCATCCAAATATGCCAATATCCCTTCTCACTCATGTATTTACATAGATAAATAAGATTGTTCCTCTGGAGTTCAGAGTTCATGTACTTGTAAAATAAACGCCAAACATGGCATGGGAGACATCTGTGTTTATTTTCTCTCAATTTCTATATTTTAGGCTTTCATATTATTGGTATTAAATCCCAGTCCTGTAAACTCAATCAGTGGTTTCCAACCAAGGAAATTAAACTTGTGTGGAATAAATCTGGATGTTTGTTATACCCACAGAGTTTCCATTATCCTCAATTTATGTTTTCAGTGACACTGAGCAAAATTTATAGCAGCAACTAATTCTATGAGTCTTGTTGACATGCAGTGTAGCCCAGCCCAAGCAGACTATTATAGGAATGAAGCAATTTTTCTTTTTGCTAGTGAAGGTAATTGATAGAGACTGCAATGCAAAGATCCACACTTAGATCAAGGGAAGAGAGAGTACTTTAGGCTCCTATTTTTCCAAATACAAATACACTTAAAGATTTTATTTCACTTTCATTTTACTTTATCTTACAGGTTGTATTTAAGTCATTCCCAAAGCATGTTACACTCCATCTTGATGTGTATTCTTTCTGTATTCATCCCTCATTCTGTTCTCCAGATTGGTGTTTCAGTAAGATGCTGCTGAAATTGAGGGACTGTGTGGTTTTCTCTCAGTGTTTTCTCTTCAACTTTGGTGTTGTTTAAACAGAGATGTATGCTTACTGCTGGTTCAAGACATCCGGTATCTCCTTTTTGATGATGCTAAATAAAAACAGAGCTCATTTTCTGTCATCTTTGCTCTCTCTATGCTGCACAGTGGATGTCAGAGCATCTGAGCACACTGGTCACTGCTCAGGTATGCCAACTGAAGAGTCACTCCTCAGATTTTTGGGCTATCCACCACATATATTTAAATAATAGAGTTTCCTGATAGTGTTTCCTGCAGGTAAAGTCACAGTAACAGGCAGGCAGTGTCTGAAGATCCACCTATTTGTACAGTGTGAGTTATCTGGGTCAGCAAGGGAAGGATTAGTAAGAGCAGGTTTTTTTTAAATTCAAATTAAACTTTATTGGAAATAATCTTTCCATAAAATTCCTGGAAGCCTCAACACATGAGGGATAGATTGAGACCTGTGCTTTTATATCTGCTTCTTGTTAAGGATCATTTGTCATGACCTATTACCATGTCATAGATAATGCACTACAGGGAAATATTGTCTCCTGTGGTGCTTTACTGTGGCTGAGGACTTCAACCAACATATCCCTGCTGAGCTTGTCTGACAACTTTTTATATAATGCCAATGTTTTACTGATATTTACTAGCCATGCCCAGATTAGAGACAGAATTTTAGGGGCCATACTTAGCATCCCATACCACCTTATCAGTAATCATCAAACATCACAGCTTGTGCCATTATGAGACAACTGGTTTTGTTTGCTTTCATTTTTCTTTTTTAGGGACTCCCTTTCCCTATGTAGCTCTGTCTGAGCAGTACTTTGCCAGGGCAATTTATGCCCAGATTGGGCTGCACTGTTGCTCTGAGGTCAGCACAGTGGTGGGGCACTGAAGGCAGCTTTCAGAAATGACTAAGACCATGATAGGGCTGGAAGTTACAGGGTTTTGTGAGAAAGTTTCCACCTGAGAACATTTAAGCTGTAATTGCTGACAGTGCAGGTTGGATAACTTGAAAAATTTTCAATGGCTTTTTGGAAGAAACATGTATTTCCGTTACTTTTTTAGAAATTTTGGAAACAGGGTTACAGCATGTTATTGCATATATCTATGGTTTTCATGGTCTTGAGGAGAGAATTGAGGAGCTACAAATTGTAAAGTTATTCTACAAACCCCATCTAGAAATTCTTTTAGGAAACAGCTCAGCCTCTAATTTGGGAGGTTAGGAGTTAAACATGCCTGTGCTGTTCTCAGTGAAAATATTTTCACTGCTCCAGTGGGCTAAAGATTGTGCCAGAAATAAAAAAAAATCTGTTGAAACATGGGTGATATGGGTACTATTGATAAAGGAGTCATTGGAGCACTGAAGAAAACTTAGTGCCATTCTTGAATTCTATAAATTGTCCTTTACAGTCTCCTATTGAAGTAATATTCTCATGTACAAATAATAGAGACAAAGACTGTAATTTAGAAGCAAACACAGTGTGAGGACTGTAAGGCAGTGAGGGTGAGTTATTTACTACACATTCTCCTCCCAACATAGATATAGAAATAAATGTTCTTGGCATATACAATTATGCTGTTTGCACTTTGTCTTGCAGTTACAAGTGTTAAACCATTTTTCTCTTGCTGGTTCCTTCAGCACATTTACCTTTCTCTAAAAACTGTGTGTGTTGTCAGGCTTGCAGCTGTAGACACTCTTTTCCTCCTCGAAATATTCTGGTCAGCATTTTTAAGATGTCTTTAAGGACTGGGCTCCCAACATGAGAAACAAAGAGAACTGCATACCTCACTTTCTTAAGCACACTCGAAAATCCCATTCTTCCCTCATGCAAGGTCAGGACTAAAAGGGTAAAAAAACATACACTTTCAGGCCATCATCTTGCAAGAATTTCTTCATACAAGGTGAATTAAATATGTGCAGAAGCATTTGTAGTATGTGGATTTAAGTGCAGATTGGATTGGAAAAAGACCATTATATATGAAAGGAAATGCCATTTTTAAGGAACATTTTAATACACTGCAATGCCTGGCTTTCCCAGATATTTAGCAATGGAAAAAGCCAAACTTTTTAGCTCCGGTATAGCTTTGGATTAGTAAGAAGGTCCTGGACACACATTGTATTTTATATACCATGAACAGTTTCCTCTTTATTAATCCAGCATGCAAGGCTTTCATTTCTTACTGAGGCTCATTTTTTTATTTCTTGCAGACTTTAAAATCTGTTGTGTTGGCACTTCACTTCTTGGAGACCACTGGTGTCATTTTCTCCAAATTGTTAGCGTAAACAGTCTGTAACTTGAGTAAGCCAAATGTGGGTGTATTAATCTTCCTAGTGCCAGCTAAGCAAGCCTGGCAAGGCACAGTTTAATTCTGATATCAGAAGAGCAGTAAATAATAATCACTTTTTCCCCCCTTTTCAGTGCTGAAAGACCCAGATCCTTGTAAGTATATTTGGCTCTTGTAAGTTAAAAGATGAATAGAAGATGAAAGAAATTTTTGTTATAATCGTATACAGAAGCAAGGATGAGCGAGTTAGGATAGGAAAAGAGCAGTGTGGAATATTTTAAATAGTGGTCAAAAAGTCGACGGGCATATACAGACAGTTGGCATCATCAGTGTTAGTTAAAAGCTAACTCCACCACATCAAATAAAGCAAAACATGATGTCATGAGTGTTCTGCAAGTTTAATAAGTTAAAATCTGGCTGCTGTTAGACATCAGGCAAGATATCTGCCACTCTCCTTGGTGAGAAGCCTGTCTCACAAGCCACTGCATCAGTGTCAGCATATGGTTGCCTTGTGAGACATCCTCCTGTACAGTGCCCATGGGGCAGTCCAGGTCAGCTTCCTGCAGGACGCTTAAGCCTGGCTTTCAGGACGGAGGGTGTAATTCAAGCCTCAGAGCTCCCTCTCTGTGTTAGCAGAAGGTGTGGTGACAGATTTCCCACTCCTTGAGTTGAATGTCAAGAGTTGTTACTTCCACAGCAATGTTCCACTTCCCCCGCAGCCCACAGATAGAGCTCACTGGGTTTCTGGATCAGGATAGATGGCACAGAGATACAGGAGAGCAGGAGGCAGGGTGATGCCAAGGGAAGGATCCAAAGTGTCCTGGCAGCAGTGTGCTTCTAACAAGGAAAATATGGAGAGTTTCAGACAGCAACACTGTATTTGCAAGGACATTGCTGGTGCTTCAGGAGTGTACATGGGCAATGTGCTACCCCCAAAACATTCGAAACCTCCAGGAAGATTATCAGCACTCTGGAGGGCAATTTCATGCCTTCTTCTAGGAGGGCAAATAGCAATCCTTGCATTTGTTACCAGGAAGCAGAGAGATCCCATCACATGCCCATTCCAGCAAAGCTCACATGTAACCTGAATCCCCATGGAATTATTAAGTCAAGCAGTGTCTTTATAGATTTTATATTCCACAGTGTGTTTAAATGCTTTACTGGGAGGGGGCCAGTGCTCCCTGCCATCTGAGCATGGGTTACCAGGAAAAGCACAGCCTAACCTAACACCAGCTTTAGCCCCATAAAAACGTCATGGATCAATTCACCTACAGGCTTCAGTATGACCTCAAATAAATCAACTAAAGCTTTTGAGATCCAAGCACTCAATTACTGTTGATGTGAACAGTGAAATGGGTTGCTTAGTATCCAACACCATTCCCAAAGTTTCAGTATTTACATTATGGAAGAGGTTTGCAGACACACAGAACCCTTGATTTTTATAATATGTTTTCCTTGACAGAAGATAATAAATTCCTTGGGAAAATAGGGTTGAGTAATCTGTCCCAGAAGCTTTACACATAATAATTTACTACCGTGCTTTCATGTTTTTCTGGCACATGCAGTATTCCACACCATGGAAGACTACTGATGCACTCTATCAGCTTTGGTGTTGGCATATAAGGTCAACACATCTTAGAAAGGCTCTGAAATCATTGTTCTGCTTTGTTTGCTTTTTGGTGAGAGAGTGCATCCTCCCCTGCAGCATCCATTCTCTTCCTAGCAAAACAAAACCCAGCTCCTTCCTTTTGGGCATGGTCAGCCAGCTCAAACCTATTGCTCTCTGAATGCCATAGCTGCTGCTTTCCTATGGCAAACAGAAAAGCAAAGAGGCTGCTGCTGGACCCTAGGAAAAGCATTTCTGGCTTTGTGCAGGTAGGTAAACACACATGCTTTCAAATTTTACTTTAAAATTTAGCTGTAGCTAAAGAGATGTTTGTGGTTAAAAGAAAGCATTGTCTTTTCCTGCTTGAAATCAATATTTAGCATTGCATTTTCTTTGACATGCCAGAAATGAATGCAAATAATCATATATACACAAGCAAGAATGATCTGTCAATCACAGCTCATGACTACTTTTTCTGGAAGTGAACAAGGCCAGAATATGGGACAAGAGCCAATAAGAAAAATAATACTCAGGAAGCTTTAGTGCTTACTGTAACCACAGCCTGAAGCACCAGCATTTCAGATATCAATAATTTACAGGAATAGATAATGACAATGGCTTGATTCAACTTCTCATATGCCCCACAGGAAATAAATCAACAGAGGTAACTGGAGATACACTGCAGTGATTCTGAAATTGCGTCTAGGACTGTTTCTGAAGCTACTAAGAGACATGAGGCGTGGGCTCAAATCTGTTGATGCAAGGTAGAGTCTTGCCATTTATTTCAACAGGCTTTTCAATGAGGCTCTTTGTGACATTTCTCAAGAGGCTTACAGTACCCAAACCAAATCATCAGTTTAGTCTCCACTTTGTCCTTTTGCAAAACTCAGACACCTGTGGGATGTCAGGCAGCAAACATTAAATCCAGACAAGACATACTTGTCCCACTGAAATAAATGGGCATTTCATCATTGGTTCTGAGACTAATTTCCTATCATGGTGACATACAAACACAGGAACAAGAGGAGGAGGATCCACAGGTGATTTAAGGAAAGTCTATACCCACTCTTCTTAAGTGGAGAGTAAAACCTACTTTAAAACTGACAAAGTCTGTCATTGATACAGAAGTACATCAGCAGAAGGCTAATGTAATTGCCATTTTTCTACAATGGCAATGTATTTTAAAATACCTTCAATTCATTATCTTTTAAATAAAATACAGTGAAATAATAGAACAAGAACAAAATTCTATCAATTTGTAACTAAACCAGCTTCTTTAATCTGCAGGTGACAGAACCAATCCCACCTTCATGCTTTATTGAAATGTGTTATATAGATGGCCTTAATTTCTTTATTCTCTCCACTTCACAACAGTTCACTGTTTAAGACTAAGAAGTAACAGCATAGTTCATGTTGGATTGATACTGGGCAAAGTCATTAGAACAAGACAGAAGATGAATAATAAACAGTCTATTTTATGTCGTTGTTTCCCAGGTCTGACATAGGTGTCACTTTGTACTAATTTAATAGCTACGTTCTCATCATTCTGAAACAGAATTATTTCTAACTCTCAGGTATCTTCTTTTGATTTGTGCGACAGCTTGCTTAGGACCCAAGTAAATTCCAACCTTGTATATTCAAATGCCAAGGGATTCAAATTAGTCATGAGATGGTTTTGAAATCACCAGAATGTAAATCAACTTATACTGGGGTGGTTAAAATACATTTAAGTGGGCATTTGTATGCATTTGTGTGACTACTGGTGCTTTATGAAACACAAGCAATGTCATGAACCCAGACAACATCACAAAGCACGTAACACACCTTAAGTTAGTAAGACAAGGCCTGTTGTAAGAGAATCCCTATCTAAATAAACATACTCTGCCTGTTTGGAGGCTTTGAGCTAGAGCTTAAGATTTTTCTGTCCAAAACTAATAGGTCTTCTGGTTCATATTTAAGATACTTTCACATGTTTGTTTAAATAAAAAGTATTTATCAGGAAAAAATCAGAGGAAACCTCAAGAAGGCAGGAGAGACATTAGACATTTCAGAACTTCACTAACTTTTATTTCTGGACTGAAACCATTTCCACTGTGGCACTGCCATGGGGACATAGCCAATGGAACTGGAGGAGGGGACAAGGCATTCCTGACAACCCAGGTCAGGTCATTCCCAACCAGTGCCCCAGTGGTATGAAAGGGACTGATATCATTCTGTGTCAATAAGTTGCTGTGGACCCTAGGCTGGGGTGGACAAGGAAACAAGCAGTGGGACTGAGTACACACAGTTCTTTCTATGTAGGCAGCCCAGCCTTCCCAAAAGTAGCTGTTATCCCACCAGCTTCCTGGCACATGATGGTCACGCTAGGAGGGAATAAGTCTCCCTGACCCATTTTGGGTCTTTTTGCTTCCCATTTCTCTGCCTTGTGGCTAAAACAGATGCCCGAAAGTGTCTGGATGCTCTTTGTTAGATCTGACTGTCCATCATATTGAAAGTAGCTCATGAACAGCCACATGGACCAGAAACACATTTGATCCATTTGGTCTGACTCAAAATACAGGTTGTGCATGCCCCTATTACACGCAAGGGGACAGAGTATTTGAAAATCTAGGAAAAAGCAGTGGACTGCTGAGCTCAGCACAGCAAAGATGTGCATCCTTGGGACTGGGCAACACCCTCGTAACTCCATGCTTGTTCCCATCTCCACATGTTGTCTGTCATCACAATTGAAAGCAATGAGACTGAAACACCTGTGAAAGATGTGTTCTCTCTTAAGTGTTCTGAAATACATTGAAAATCTGCCTCTAACAAAAAGTACAAGTCCTTTGAAAAATATAGTGCAAAGGAAATAAGGATTACTGTCTCACAGTGTCTCCATGAGAAAAGTCAAGAAAAACTACGATGGGAAACAGAGGTTTCAACCAGCCATTTTTTATCAATCACAAAGGCATCTCCTAATAAATCAAGTTAATTCAAACACACTGAATTTACATTTCACTTAATTTCCTTTCAAAGTTGTTACAAGTAATATAACAACATGGTCATTGTTTTAACTCCACAGGGATGTTGTCAAGGCAGTGTATCACAACAAACAAAGTTAAAAACCCCATGTTGCCAAATTTATATCATCATGCAATTTAGTTCCCAGTGATATAAATTTCAGGTGGCAAGTTTAGCATTTTGAACAGTTCATCTGGAAAAGTGACAGTATATTTACTTCTACCTTATTTCTCCTCTGAGTTCACATAATAGAAGTAACTGGAAAGCTATATCAGACTTGTAATAAACACACCACTGCATAAGGTATTTGGAAGCCTTTGACAAGGCAAACCCATAAATGTAGTCCTCAATAAATCTCAGGTCTGGTATAGCACCTGTTGACCAATGTCATTTCCTCTGCTTAAGTATTGTGCAAATGAGTTCTGGGGTAGATTTACTGGCAAAGGGAGAGAATTGAGAAAGGGATTTTAGTCCTAGCCATTAATCTCAGTGCTGCAATGCCCTCTCTCTTTTCCAGATGACTCAGGGTAAGTCTAAAGCTACTTAACCAGTTATAGTGAGGCTCTACCTTCCTTTGGCATGTGACATGCATATAGACATATATATTGTAGGCACCTTGTTCAGTGGCAGCTCTTATTTCTGAAAAATGCAAGTGATACACATATATATTCAGTTCTTTTTGCTGGATGGTATAAACTGACCCTCAGTAATTTGTTATTAAGAAGTTCCAGCTTCACAGAACTGACATTATGACACACATATTTTCATAAACTGTGAAGGATAATAAGTGTTATTATGGAGTAAGCACTTCTGTCTTTTCATGAAGTGCTTGATAGGATTGGACCTTCTCTAGAGGTAGGATATGATTAATAAAACCTCAGCCTCAGATCTAAGAATACTTTGATTATTTGCCCAGATAATTAAAGCTGTTTACTTTGCAATGAATTTACTTGTGCAATTTAAACAGATTGTGAACCTTAGTCTAGGGAGCATTCAAGAGTACTGCAGCTTGTTACTGGCAAAGGATGAATTTTAATACTGACATAATTATTTCATCATAATGAACATACTGAAATTGGTTTAAATGCTTCCTAAAATTGGGATTATAATCTAAGTGTGCTGCAGATACACAGAAAGCTCTTTCTTGAACCTGCCTTATGGCTAGAAAAAAAGTAATTTTGTAAAGAAACATGAAAGACTAATTATTACCTTTAAACAGCTAAGGGAGTTATGTTGACAAACATAAACATGAACTGTGCAGCATAACAGAGTGACTAAGTTAGGATCATTTGGGGCATCCAAACACACATTAAACTATATAATTTCTTTCCTTGCTTTTTTTTTCACAGGTTTTTTTTCTTAGTACTGAGTTCATCCATATTCTCTTAGACCTCGTGGGAGAATGAATTATTAGAGGCAGGCATGATAGCCAAAAGGCATGGGGTGTAAAATCTTTGCACAGGGCTGGCAGGAAAAAAGGAGGATGTGTTACAGGGCCATGTCTATGTCAGGAGGTCATGCCTTTATCAGGTACAGTGGAAATTTAACTTGCATTATTTCTGTTCCTTCAACTCTCTCTGCAGGCATTCATATTCAGAAGTAAGAGAGATTTTTTTGGTTTGAGATTAACCAGAAGAGCTGCTGGGGGTTGAGGAGGAGCAATATCAGCAGCCACTGCTCCTGAGAAGGATGCTGTGAGCTGCAAGGAGGGCAAGACTGAGTGGATGCTCTTAATCTCTTCAGTGCAATTGCCAAGGCAAGGGTAAGCGACATCTCCTGCCTTCATGTGGGTCACAAATTCAAAGTTTTCTCTGTGTGTGCAGAATTAGTGATTGCCTTAAAATAAGTCAGTAAGTAAGTAAGTAAATAAATAAATAAATGTTGCTACAAGACTGTGGAGAGGTCCAAGATGTCTGTTTGGACATTCAAATCACTGCCTATTTCTTGTGCCCTGTGAGGACTTCTATTTTCCACTGGTAGTGAAGGTCAACAGATATTGCTTGGAAGGGTTTTTTCCAGTTTCTATTTTTTGTTATAAATGCACACAAACATCAAACTGATTTTGTTTAAAGGCAAAAAAAGAGTGGAGGGAATCCTGACCATCCTGACTGCAGTCCATGTGCAGTTCCAAAACGGCCTCTCATTTTCCCCCTCTAATTGTAGGCATAACCTGCAAAATGGGATCTCTACCCAGTGGCAGGGAAAGGTGTTCTTTGAAACAATATACTTCCACAGAGGGAAATTACACAGAAAAAGGAAGATGGATACAATACTCAATTACATATAAAATAGTGGAAAAGTAGCAAAAATACATTTGGAAGGGTAGATGGGAATTCTTGTGGGGACTATTTGATGTAGTATACACATCCATTAATATTTTAAAAGGATGTGCTTCTGCTTGATTGCTGTAATACAAAATTCCACCCAAGCACCATGTAGATTTATTATTTTCCACATAAAAATACATTGCAGGAAATAGTTTTAAAATGTTCTTAAATTCACGACATTGAATTTGCTCTTTGAAAATGCTACTTGCTAATGTAATATTTGACCTTCTTACCACTCCTTTCCCTATATTCTTAATCTGTCTCTAGTCTAGATAAAGCATAGTTGACTGGATTTTTTCCATTCCTGACAGCAGGAAACAAAACATCAGAGAGGAAAAAAGCAAACAAAAAACAAAACCAAAACATGAGCTGCTAAGAAAATCAAGAAATATTTGCTAAATGAGTCAGCAAGGTCTAGATCCTTGCTCTTCACACAATCATGTACAAAAATGACTCTGCGACAAGAAATCCTGCTAAAGAATTACATTTTTAGGTAGAAGTGTGAAAATTAAATATAGAGTTTTAAAGCCATTCGATCTCTTCTCCAAAATACTCTAATACTTTGCTAGAGAGCACTGGCATGCTGGGATGCCATCCCCTTTGATTTTAAGATAAATGCATAATGAGAAAAACAAAAAGCATCCCTAACCTCTAATTTCAAAATTCACTTTTACTACTGTTCAGTTACTTAACGAAAAATTAAAAACCAGAGTGAACTTCTTATACATGAAATGTTTTAATTAGAGTAGGCTAAGGAGGTATCTGTCCTCAGAAGACCATATGGCTTAGAAGTAAGTAATTCCACATCACTGGTTTGCTGGCAATAATGGAGTGAGGCGGAAGAATGAATTCATTTTAAATCACATCCATAAGGGAATGAATTGTTCAGAATGTTCTTTGTGCCATACAATGACTGTAATTTTAAACTGCTAATACCTTACAATAAGACTCATAAATGGGTTCTTTCTTGCTTTTCATGGGGCCAAATTCTGCTCTTTTGATATTCTTGTGTAGCTGTTATTAAGATCAGTGAAAGTCAAGCCAACTTTTACAAGTGAGGGATTTGTTTGAAATCTATTTGACATAGTTGGATAAAGCTGGGCTGCCCAGCTCAGCTGTTCCTCCCATCTTGCTGCAGAGCACCTGCAGTTTTGGGATGTGCAAAAAGGGGGTTCCTGCCTAACTGCTCTCTCATACCACCCTTAATGAGCCTTTTGGGTCAGGAATTTTTCTTCAATTTCTTTTTTTGCAGTTCTGGTTAGCTCAATGGGTGTCTAGCTATCACAGGTTGCCTGTGCTGGCCCAGCTTGCCTGATAAGCAACTTTCCCGAAAAACATAAAGTGTGAGGCCGTGTCTTTGGAGGACAGGATGCATCTGACAAAGCTGAAAATATAATTATTGGTTTAAATATTTCAAAGTGATGCACATTCATTACCTGAAGAGGAAAGCCACTGTTGTTGTTCCATGTTACTCATGGTACAGCCAAGCTGGACGCCTTGATCTGCAGGATCAATAGGAGATTAAAATTCCCACTGTGTCTGGAGTTATGCTATCCACTAACAGTATCTACCATGTTGGCTGATGTTGGCTGGTTTATTCATGGCAGCATGGATACAGGTACTCAAATATACTGAACTACAATGACTAAAGCTTTGATGACCAAAGCTTTGACAGCACCACATGGTTTCAGAATTTGCTTCCTAATTTCAAGCCTGCCTGGACGGAGAGGCACCATGTTGCAGTCCTAAGGGCAGCTGGGCAAAGGGTATGAGCTGCAGCTCACCCAAGGGCAAACTGCCCTGATGTGATGACTGCCCACAACCTCAGCAGGACACAGCCCACCCCAGGGTACAGCCTGAATGTGAGAAGATGTCCTAAATCCCACTGGTGTCACCAATGAGCGAGTCCCTCAAGGTCTAGGTGCTGTTTAATCTACAAAAGGGTCTGGCAAGCACCTACAGCTGTTAACTGCAGCTCCACACGTCCTGTTTAAGATGACAACTCACCCTGAAGACACCTGAAGCCCAGAGGTGATCAGCTTCTCATTGGCAAAGGTCTCACAATCCCCCAGCCATGACCTGAGCAGCTTTAGTCTGCAAACCTGGGGCTGCCCTGCTGGTGTTGCCTCATGGGCTGGGCCCTGTACAGAATGAGAGGGGATGTGAGGCAGCTCCAAGTTTGTGGAAAACAACTCTACAGCTAAAAAATTCAAACATAGGAGACCTCAATTAAATTCAGTCCTCTTCCTGAAGGGATCTGAGTCCACCTCTAGGAACCTACGAACCATTATAGCATTATGTAGACAACCACAGATATGTTAGTCATCTGCCCTAGCAGGACTGCTCCCTGGCATGAGACATCATGAAAATACCTAGGCCGCAATGAATGCTGTTTTAATTCTAAAAGCTACACTGTTTCACTCAGTATTAAATAAAGCCTTTACTGAGGTGGGTAATGGCACTCAGGTTTCCATGGCTTACATTTCTAAAAAACAGGACTAGGTTTGAACCCCTTAGTAAGCTGCAAATTTAATTTTTGTGTGCCAGGTGTAGAAGCTCAAGTGAGAAAAACTCTGAGGAAATCAACTCTGTCAGGTGACAGAACCATTCCTTTTGTACCACTGCAGGAAACTTTTTCGGGGGAAGTACTTTGGCTAAACCCTGCTAATGAATCAGCTGTGCCTCTGTGCAGGCATGGCCTTGAGATCTCCCTTCTACAAAAGATAAATGAGCGATCAGGATTATTAACTGTATTAATGTAGAGAAGCTCACAGAGAAAGATGGCATGACCTAAATGGAGGAGGTCCATAAGAATCTGAAAGGAATTATACTGATGCTTTCCTCCATCATTAATATTTGTGTTCAGGTGTACTCTCCTCTGAAAGGACTGAGCAATCATATACCATGCAAATGTAATTTTTTTCTCATATGGAAGCAGAAAACATACACCTGCATATTTATTTTTCCTGTATTGTTTTTCATAAAGTACATTTGTAAAAAGGTAGAATCAACTAGAAGAGCCCTGCAATGCTGTTATTTCAGAGATAAGCATCCTGCTCAATTCCTTTCTGTAGCAAGACATGTCAAAATGATGGAAAGAGGCAGAAGAACAGTGGCAGAAATAGAAGTTTGATGGGATAAAGTAACAGAACAGAAAAATTTGAAGAGGCTAAAAAACCTTCAGTGATCTTTGAATACATATAGGCAGTTTAGAAAATCTGTCCTAGTTGTAATATATCTATTGAAGCCTAATCAGCCCCTGAAATTCTGTTAAGAACAGCCCAGAACAACAGCTATGTTGTAAGAAAGGAGATAAGCTCAATTTTTTTTTTTTTTTAGTCCTTACAGAGACTGAAATTTTAGCTCATGTTCCACAGACCAAAGAATCTAAACTACAATGGGAGGCTGCTCAAAAATGAGTAATACTTTTCTTCTTATAAGTAGTAAGCTTCACCAGGAATTGTAAACAAGCAACTCTTCAGAAAGGAATCCCAACCCAGTGACAGCAAGAATGGGTGTCTGGATGGGTAAATGAGAGCTTTGTGTGCTGGGAGCCCATATCTGAGCCAGGGCAAGCTCAGCTTGCAGAACAGTACTTGCCCCCTGCTTAGAAGTGATTGACCTTGATTCCCGTGCTGTTGTAGGGTACCCTCCTTTTTCTGCTCTCTGCCTCTGCAGCTCCCACGTGAGAGACAAATCACTGGGGTCTGAAGCAGCCACTGTTTGTGTCAGTTGGTAGAAATTGCCAAATGAGAGGACAAGTTTTGGATCCTCTGTTCCTCCCTCACCTATCTCTGCTTCACTCACTTGTTAGTTTTCCCTATAACTGTAATAAAGATTCACCTTAGTGATCACTTCAGCCCAGTTCCAGCAACAGAGAATCCTTCAGTTGCCAGTAACCTTTGCAAAAAAAAAAAAAAATTACTTCAGCAATACCAAAATAGGTGGGGAAAAAAATATCACTTGATCTTAAGCAGTAATCCTTGTTCAAAGTGAGATGACTACAGAGTCTTCTCTTCTTGGGAGAGCATCCACCCTTTTTTTCCCCAGAATAATTGAGGTACATCAAGACTTCCCACAAATAAGTGAGATTCACAAAGGGACTTTCAGAGACAGGGGGAACATTCTTATTTGCCCTGAGGTTGATTTATATTCTGCTTCATGTATGATGAACATCAGAGTGGAAAAAAAATATGTGTCCATTCCTCCCTAGCACTGCTGGGGTGCTACACTGGGTCCTTGTGTGAACTGAAACAGCCCATCTGCCTCTCAGCTGGAGCTTGCACTGTGTTTTGCATTTACTGGGCACAGGTGGTGGCCTAATGGAAGAAAATTTCAATACAACTGCTCTGAGCAGCTCATGGAGGAACACAGACCCTCGCTGAAATTGGAACAAAATGTGTTAAGTCTGGGTCTCAGAGGTGCACCCTGTATCCTCTGCCAGTGCTTACTTGACAGAAAAACTGCCAACCATAGCGGTCAAATGTGCAGTACTTTGTCTTGCAGAATCTGTTGCTGCCACACTCTGCAAACACACTCTCCCCAGGCAGCAATTGCAGTAGGTTTTGTACCAATGCAGCAGCCAGCCCCAGCATTCTGTGCCCAGATACATTTATTTAGCTTTGTTCTGCTCTGCCATCGTTTTACGTAAGAAAACGCGATGTTCAAGTCTTCTGAAACTAGCCAGCTGTAGAGTGGTGTGAGGATAAATAAAAGTGGTGGCTCTTGTACAGCCTTGATTCTGTTCCTGACCTTGACTTTTTTTGGGATTGTACACAAGTAATTTTATTACTTTGTGTATTTTCTGCCTCCAAACACTGCCTTTTCCTTGATGCTCTTTGGATGTTCTTCCCAAGTGAGTCTGCATATCTGGGTTCTTGCTAAAACTACATGATGAATAAACAGTAATAAACTGTGTATCTTGGAAAGTATCTTAGCAACTTAGGAGTGGATTAGATAAATCCAGGCTCTCCTGTGCACTTTTTCTAGAGGAACAGTACATACAAGGTAAGACAGATCCTGACTTTCTCATCAGTGAATCAGGATGGCTCCATCACCTGAGAAACGATGAGCAACCTCTGCAACTCTGTGACTGCACTGCAACATTAGTCAGCCCTGGAGATGATGGGGAGATTATTTAATAGTACTGAACATCAATTTCCCAGGAGAGGTAAACACTTCTGAGGTGGAGTGCAGGCACCACACGGTTCCCTCCTGGATGATGGGAGCTGAAGAGCTGGCCCTTACTGTTGCTCCAGTAACGCAGCTGCTCTGAGTTGTTACTTACTTTTACATGGTACCAGGAGTGCTGACACAAATCCAAAAGAGATTTTTAAAAGGCAACCAGAAAGATACAGCAGATGAAAAAGATAAGTGCTGGGAGCTAAGTCAGAAGCAATCAGGCCTCCAGCTTCATTGCTTCTTGTAGAAAATATGGGCTGTCATTGGAAAAGCTTAAAGCAGTATCTGAGCAATTTGTGCAACTGAGAAGCCTGATAAACACAAATTAGCCTTGCTTCTTACAATTTTAGAGTCAAAATTGATAGTTTTAATGCATTACACAGGTGGAATAAGAAGAAAAATTATGGCAATGGCATTTTGTATCATTTATTTTTATCAACCCACAGAAGCTTTTATTTGGGTGGAAATACAATGCTGAAATGTTTTTTCATGTTTCAGGTATACATTTTCTAAAGAGTAGATTCTAACTTTCTATTGTTAGGCATCTGGAAGGTTTTAATTTCATATTTAAGTCAAATATTTTATTTGCCATGTCTCTTGAAATTTTGTTTTTCTGCATCTATAAACCTAATTAGAGAATAAAGGTCATAAGTGTTAGTCACTCAGGGAGACTGATTAACCATTATGCAATAGATTCACATATCCATTCTTAATCTTCCTGTAAACGTATTTATTTTATAGTCAATTTAAGAAACACCTACATTGTGTTGCCTTTTTTTTTTTTAATATAAATGCTGTATAAACAGCCAAGGCTATAAAGCTAGCTGGTCTACACTGTTTGATCTCAAAAATTCAATACACTGCAGTAAGCAGGAAAGATTAAATTACTTGAGTTCAGTAGTTTAAAAATATTTTCCAATTCTCCTCTCTGAGAGTTTCAAGATTGTTCACATGACTTTCTCCTGCTGAATTATGATCACAGAAAGAAAGAAATTACTCTTTCATACTCAGTCCAGAAAAGAAAACTTGCATTGAAAGAAAACTGCTGAAGATGTACAGTTCAGCACTCCAGCAATAAGAGGTGGACATCACATTTGCCACACGTGAGCATTGCTGTATCACTATCACCATTTTGCAGATGGGAAATCCTAACACAGAGAGATTAAGGTAAAAAATACCCACTAATTCTGGTTGCTCTGTTTGAAATACCTTGAACCTAGTTTTTCAAAGGATTTACTGTATACAGCAACAGTATCAAAAGACAGTTTCCATGGATTTCAGCAGCATTTGAAAGTTATCACTCTTTGTGCAAATGAGACCCTGAGGTATCAAAACAGATATCCAGAAAATGAAGAAAACACAGTAAAAAAGACTACAAATGAAACACCTGCTTTATATGATTTTCAGTGCCTTTTTCTGCATTTTCCTTCTGTGATGCCTTTTTTCAGCATGCACCTCTTCTAAATCCTGCATGTCTCCCAAATTCTCTGAGTGCTATCCCACAGAAAAGGAAGCTTCATTCCTAAAAAACTGCACACCACCAGCAAACTGAAAATTAAATATAAAATTTGTTTGATGGTTTCCTATATGACCTTTCTTTCTTGTAAATCAGTGATGTAATAAAAGAAAATAATTTTGTGGAATGTGCCAGCATGAATGCTTTGAATTTAATTTTTCTTAACTACAAAATGTTAGGTTATTATAGCTTCAGAATAATACAGTTATACCTGTAATTCAAAATCACTTTTTTAGATTATGGGGTAAAAATGCTTAAAGGGATAAATGTAAAAACTTATATTCAACTTTTTGAACACATGAATAAGAAATATGTCACCTGATTTTTCTTTTTTTATTTTTACAAAATTTAGTCTTAAAAATGTTTGGGTTTGATTGGTTTTTTAAAATCTTGGGTTTCCTTTGCCTTTTCAGAACATACCCTCCAGTTCCAAACATGAAATTCTACAGTACAACCTGAAAAAACAAGATCTTGCAAATGTCACGAGGCCCTTTAAGACACATATATGGTCTGTTTTTCAAGCTGGGCAGTGTGGGCTTTTCCTGCTTCTTTGCTCACAAATTTCTATTTTCCTCACTGTGTTTATTTTCCAGCCCCCTTCACCTTCTTTATCCACCTCTGTTGGTCCTTATTCCCAGGTTTTTTTGCCTTCCCACTATTTGCATCTTTTTCTCCTGTTGCTTACCAACCTCCACTCCTATTTGTCTTTCCTAAGGAGCTCCTTGACAAACTCTCCTTTTTTTCTGCAGGCTTGTTTTCTTCTTCTATTTCTCTAAGATGAAGCAGGTTATTTTTTCTTCCTGAACTCCATCATAACAGCATGGAGAGCTTTAAAACAACCTTGTTGCTCATAGTCCAGTTGGCCAAATGAAGATGAGAATGCTGCTGCTTACAGCTGCATTTGCCAGATGTTGTACAGTGTCACAAAAGACTGTGCTCAACTGAGATAGGAAGTTTGGGGAATTTTATCCATGAGCAATGACAGTATTTTAAGAGTAATTTTTAAACAGCTTAGTCCTTGTACAAATACAAGCTTTACCTCCCTGTCCTAACAGTCTCTCCTCACCAAACTTCTTGACCTTACTTCAGGTAATGAGGTGCTTACAGGTAATTACTGGTGCTTAAAGAAAAGGACTATCAGGTGCCATTTGTTTTTCAACATGTGTGAAACTACCAAAGCTTCTCAGGCATTATTCTTTATAATAGCTGGAATGTACTGAAAATATATAACTAAACAAACCCAACAAAAGCAGACAGAGGCAGACACCTTAACAGCATGAAATTTGAAACATCAGTTTAAAACCTAGACAAAGTTATAAGAAACTAAGTGGATTTTCAAGGGCACCATTCACCCGTTTTAATAGTAGGCAGTGCTATCTGTTCTACTGCTAATAAAATACAAAGTGAAATAACCCACAAGTAAAGCAGGATGTTAGCAACAGTGTTAGCAGATATTAGTCTCCCTCTAGTCAAATCCTTCTGGTGCAACATTAAACCTACAAGGTAGTAGAAAAAAAGTTGACAACATGCTTTAGGATTGAATTAGAGGATTCTAGCTTCTAAAGTTACCTTGCCCTTTTTCCACTCAAATCACACAAGTGTATGATCAAGTATCCAGTGGTAATGTGAGCCCTGTTTGAACCTAAGCTGACCTGTACAGAGCCAGCTAAAATGCCTAGGTATTGATGTTACAATTTATAAAGAAAATCCAGATAAAACATCACCCATGGAGATGAAGAAACTGGCTATACTGACACTGCCAGTGAGCAGAACTATAAAATAGTTTGTGTCACATGGCATCTGGACAGAGTTAATGAAAGATGCTTTAGAAGGTTTCAACATTGTATATCTCCTCTACAATTATTAAAAAAAAAAAAAGAGGGAAAGGTTGTGGCTTAGGTACACTTTGCATGAGGCTTGCTGAGAATATTCCCTTTCAGCATAATAAAAGTGACTGATAATGACAAAAATTTTATTTCCTTTTGTGGCAGCATTTGGCTTTATTTGCATCTATCATGAGAGTTCATTCAGTCTATTTTATTAGGCTGGGCTGTAGTGAATACAAAACGGCTGGCAGGAAACTTGGTGTACTCTGGAGGAACAAACTGTGTGGGCTTAGTCTCATCAAAGCCATTGTGCTCATCATGGTTATGCAGACAATGGTTAACAGCTGCTCAGAAAAAAAAACAAAAACAAAAACAAAAAAAACCACCAAAAACCAAAACATTTTTATTCCTTTTTGGTCTTTTTATTTTTAAAGAAGAAAGAATAAAATAAGTTCCTTTAAAAATTTGGCTGAAAGAGGGATACATTGGGGTTTCTTGCATAGGATGAGGTTCTCTATGTCTGCTCTTCACACTGAGATAATTACAGATCTAGGACAGCTCTTAATGCAGTTTTTGACTATGGACTAATGCAGTCATCAGAGCCTGTGCCCTTGGGATCTTTGTGGTGTGTTTTGGGATGTCAGTACATTCTGACAAAGTGGTCCATCCTCTCTGATTTGCAAGCTCCACACAAATCCATGCAAAAAGCAGCTGCAGTCCAGCCTCCAGCTCAAGCTCCAGTTAATGTTAGTTGTATAGTCTGATATTGGCTGAAATTGTTACCAATATTTATCAGCTATATGCTTAATGAAGGAGGAAAAGCATCATGAAACAAGACAAAACCTGTCCAATGACAAAATTCAACAGCAAATTATTGTACTAATGCATATAAAATTTTCCACAAATACAACCCACTTTTGGAAGGCAAGACTCATTTAGACAAAAATTTGTTTTCTTCTATAAAGAGAGACACTTTGGAAAGGCATAGGGAGATAAAGGTCTATATCTATTCTAATATAGGGGGGTCAGACAAATTCTATTAGCAGGATCCAGGATGTGAGTTTCAATCGCCAGCCTAAAAGTTAGTGAAAGAACAAACCATGATACAGATATAGAAAATATTCAATTCCCAGAAAG
The DNA here is from genome assembly GCA_003676055.1 of Chloebia gouldiae. Taxonomy (NCBI): domain Eukaryota; kingdom Metazoa; phylum Chordata; class Aves; order Passeriformes; family Passeridae; genus Chloebia; species Chloebia gouldiae. Next base: position 6,031,794 of record QUSF01000001.1, read on the forward strand.
AACAACTTGTTTGCAAGATAATTTGTTTCATATGTGAAATCAAAAAAAAATTTAATCATTTATAGCAGACTTCAGTTTGGCACGTCTGACATGCTGTTTTATGGGTTTGTACAATCTCTAATGTAAGATCAGATTGTAGTGTGCCTCAGAGACATGGAACAGGGATAAAAAATACTTTTGAAAATAGGCTTAAGCATAACAGAATGAGAAACTGAAATTTGCCAGCCTGCAGAATATACTCAGATCAGATTACAAGTTTTGATTTCTCTTTTTTTCGGCTCATCGGTACTAGATTTCAAAGCAAAATAAAACAAAACTCAGGAATATTCAGAAGGAAAATAGAAGTGAACCTGCAAGAGGTTGGAAGAAAGAATGTCAAGAGGACAGCGATAACCACAGAACTGAGCACTCACAAGCATTTGGCAGAGTTTCTCTGTCTATAAAGAAATAAAGCAATTACCATACAGCCTCACTGACAGCACCAAAGGGGGAAAAAGGCACACGTCTAAGGAAATGCATTAGTTAGCCATAGAAATTGCTTGAAATAAAGCCACATGCATTGTCTAGAATACTGTCTAGAAGCTTTGACATTCCAGAAACCTCACAAATGAGTCTGGTATCTGAAGTCAGAGTGAAAGATTTAAAGAGAAAATGCAGGCATAAAGAAAGATATAACAATGATGCATTGCAGAAATTATTCTGAGTGGGTGGATGTGGATGGGACATATAGGAAAGACATATTCTTCAAAACAAAAGGGTTGGAACTGTTTCAAAAAATGTTGTGCTGAACACATATATTACCCTGACTACCATTTACACTTTATTTCATAGAAGAGAAGGCAGCCAATAAGGTGGCAAACATGGATATTCAAATTTTTTAAAAAAGGAAAGAATAGCCATGATTTCAGCAACTAGCCTTATAAAGGAAAACAGCTTTGTCAACTTTCAGAAAGCTTGGTAACAAAAAAATATTATGGAAATACATGAAAAAAATATACAAAACATTATCACTTTGATACAACTCATCTAAATAAAACAAAAAATAGTTGGCATCAGATTGGTTTGAATCTCTTGGTGCTGGATCATTTGTGGGCCACTTGTTAATTCATATTCCCATTATACAGAAGTAGCACTGAGATCCCTTATATTTCCCCATGTATACAACCAATCATCATTTGTTGCAGACATTTTTAGGAATTTTTATTGAATTTTTCATCTTTTGTGAAGTTTTCACTTTTAAATTCTTATATGTTTTGTCTGGCCTTTCACCTTCCTCTAGATGAAATGTGGGAACTGCATTTGTGAGACAAGCAACAATTCTGGAAACAGCCTGGTACTGAACAGTAAAAATTTCTGTTGGGCTAGCACCACCTAATTGTTACTTTTCACTTAAACTATTTGTGCCACCTTAAACTCTCAACAGTGGCATTTATAATAAATGGTAGGTCACAAATGAGAAAGATAATTTTGCTGCTAGACACCAAAGGCCTGCTAGCACCTACAATCATTAAAATGTTGCATTATTTTATGAAAGGGGAAGACAAAAAAGCCAGAAAAAACCAACACTTACAAATCTTTAACCAGTCACTCAGATTCACTGATGGAGAAATGCAAGTGCAGGAAATATATGCTCAGTATCAAGAGGGAGCCTACCCTGCACAAACAAAAAGCCTTTTGAAAAATCCTAGTAGTCACAGAGGAAGAATCATTGGTCCTTTATAAATGTTTACAACCTGTTAATTATGAGGAGATTTTTACAGAGACAGCATAAGAAAAAGCTATAAGCAACAGACACTAGGGATCTCTTTGTAGGGAACAGAAGGCAATTTTTGATAAAGCAAGATACATCTAATAAGTATAATTGAGAAAATAAATATTGACCACAGCTTTGGGGTTGATCTGTCCAGGCTTTCATCTCCAATAAACTCTTCCTCCAAAACAAAAGCCTTTAAAGTCAGACAAGTCAGGTTTTACTGTGATATTAACTAAGATCCCTAACTTGTCTGAAGAGAGAAAATCTGAAGTGACTATGCCAGATGGAGTCTAAATATCAACAATTAAATTAAAAGGTTCATAAATAACTTGTCCTTCCCAAAGTGTCCTTGCAGGTGAGTCATTTCCTCAAACCTGCTTTCAGTGACAACTCAGACTCTGAATTGCAATAAAATCCGCCTAGCAACTCCTGGTCTCTGGGATATTTTTCAGGAGAACTTGGTTCCCAGCTCTGTATTTGCATCCTCTTTTCTGTCACATACAGAGGGCCCAAATATTTCAGCCCCAGAGACAGGTTCAGTTCTCTACAACACTGTATCAAAATCCATTTCCTCCTGGGAATTTCACTCAGTTCAGGCTTTTAATGGAAACATAAAGGTATTGCAAATAAATATATAAACAATTAAATTATATATATATGTAATGTATGTGTGTGTATATATATATATATATATATATATATATATATATACAGACACATTAATAATATATATGTGTATAACTGGTGTATCTGATGTCATGAAATAAAGCTGATACAAGCTTGATGTAAACAAACCAAAGGAGATAGCCCTTCCCACAAAATGCATCAGAGCACTCAAACTCTTTCTAAAAGACCAATCCAGTTTGAGTGACAAAAAATTACATGAATACAAGCAGAAGCTAAATGAGCATTTGGAATAACACTCCCCTGAAGGCTGCTAAGCTTATGAAATCTTCAGAGCTGCAAGGAGTTGACTGCTGGGAATGTATGAGGGTAAATATCGTGTGCTTGCCCTGTTCTTTGCCCTGTGTCCACTGCTGGAACAGAATATTGGGCCAGCAGTCTGGTCTGAATCAGCAGCTCTCTTTCATAAACTTTTGATTAATGAAAAAAAGCCTACAAAGCATTGTTTTTCTAAACCAAAGATATGTATGCTTACAAGCTAAGCACATGGGAAGTCTTGTGCTTCTCAGCACACATATATATCTCAGAATGACCTTATTGACACAGTACAGATCACTGACACATCATTGCAGCAGAGCCTCATGAAGAAATCTAGCTAGATGTATCTGAATGTACACACGTGTCTGCATGTATTTATGTATGCATGTATATCTGCATGTAAGTAAATATCTATGCATGCATTTTGTGCCTATCTATCCCTCTTTCTATCTACTCATTTTTAGCCCATCCTTTTGTTTTCTGAAATATGTATTCCTTCCTCTGTTTATTGCTACAGCATCAATCTCAGAGCGCAGAATGCATTAAACACCAATTACTCTTTATTCTGCAGGTGAGTTTACTTGTTTAGTTTTGTTTTCTTTCCAGTCATGGCCCATTTGTTGCTTTTATTCCTCAGAACACCTAGCTTGGATTATTTTTTCCTTCAGTTAAGGCTTGCTTCATATAAAAGCAGACTGTAAACATATCATTTTTAGATGAGCCACCTGGATATTTTCATTGCTGTTATAATTTCCCATTTTTGTATCACTGCATTTCTTTTTTTACAAAATGTTTACAAAGTCTCTGTGGATCACCTTCGTTATCATTTGCTGACATATTGAGCACAAAACTGATTTAGTTATTTCAGGGCTGTTCACTTCTTTTTTTCTCTAGCACTTTAGACAATAGTCAACCCATAAGGAATGGCTTGTCAGTTTGAAAATTTCTCAATACGTGATATTTCTCCCAGTGAATCAGCAACTCCACATTAGGTTTGGACCCCAAAGAGGGGAGGAAACCTTGTATATAATGAAATGAGTGTTATTTTTAAAAATAGTCCTTATATGTCTCATAAATATCATGATGGACCAGATGAGGAGGTTTCACTATCATATTCAGCAAAGACTTGTGGCAAGAACATTTCTCTCTCTCTCAGGATTTTTCATAAAGGTGTACAGAGAGAAAGAAAGAGAAAACAATTTCTATTTCTGCTTCTTGTTTTTCTCATGTGGAATGTGTTTGGAGAATTGTTTACCTGGAGTGAATGCTTGATTGGATTCTGGTGAGGATTATTTGGACCTGATGGCCAATCCAATCCACCTGGGGCTGGACTCTCGGGAGAGGGTCACAAGTTTTGTTACTTAGACATGATAGAACAAGTAGGTTTTGCAGTTTTAGTATTTCCCTTTATATAGGATATTAATGTATTTTAGCATAATTATAATAAAGAAATCATTCATCCTTCTGAACTGAGTCAGACATCATCATCTCTTCCCATCAGGTTTGCCTGCATTTACAACATAGACTTCTACTATGTGATATTTATTTTTATTATTTGTTTCTTTTTATTTATATCACCCACTACCTTTGGAAAAGTAAACCTCAGACTTGAATGCCAAGATCCTGACACCCTTGCAGAGACACCAGTCTCTATGGCAGTAAGAAGGACGCCTGGACTGTCAGCATGGAGTATTAATATTAGGAGCTACATGAAACATAAAAAAAGGCAAAGGAGTGGCCAACACTCAAATACCAGGAGATTAAATCAACACTGCAGGATTCAGGCCAAGGAGCAAACACCAAGTCAGGCATGAATTTTCAGTCTGAAGGCACAATAAGCAACATCTAGGCAATGCCTACCTGGATCAGGTTTACCTATGCTTAGTTATTAGGGAGAAGACAGCCAAGGCTTACTACCAGTGATCTAGACAGGAATATATATTGACTAAGATTCCTCTTGAGGTATCAGCTGCAGAAACTTTCAAACCTCAAACAGACCAAATAGTCCAAAAGTAGTGCTGCTGTACTTATTGCTTGTTCACAGAACCACAAAACCAGGTAGAACTGGAAAGGATGACGGGAGGTCATCTAGTCCAACCTCCCCGCTCAAGCAGGGTCCCCTAGAGCATGGTACTCACAAGTTTTAGTTCACAAGTGCCTTCTAAGATGGTGTCATTAAGTTGTGCAAATGGTAGAAATACTGAATTTCATGGAAATCTGTCTTTTGTTGCACTGAATTTACTACTTATAATCAGCAGTTTGAAGCTTATGATCAAGGGAGATATTTAGTGTCTCTTAACTACCTAACTGTGACAGAAACCAGAGTCAGCCAAGGTTTTGCGAGGGAACTGCCTAGACCTTTTCTTTATAATGAGATCCCTGAAGAAGATTGAAAGACTTTGAAACTCAGAAAGAATTTTTTTATTAAACCTTGAACCAAAACCAAAATATATTAAAAAAAAAACAAAACCAAAACCACAAAATTACCAATTCAAGCAGATTGAAAATAAAGAAGGTTTCCTAAACATGTCTTCCCTGGTTACAGGCTTGCTTTCAGTCAACTCAGTGACTTTCTTAGTTTGTCACAAACTTGACTGATCCCCTCTCATCCTATGTAGTCTTTTCCACCAGACCCTGAAGTCTGTCTGTCAGCTCCTCCTGAGCTGCAGGATCCCAGTTCTCTGCTGTAACTCTTCTATGTTCAGCTGTCTTGCAAAGTTTTTCCGCCCACATATGGCCAGCTGCTGGATAGACAGGAACCATCTGCTTTACCCTCCAAGGGGCTGCACCTGACCTAGCCTTCATAAAGGGACATACTACAACTGTGAATGAAGGGGAAAAAAAAAGAAATTAATGTCCAGTATGCAAATATTTAATGATTTGATGATAAACTGCTCATGGTTTTAGTAGAAAGGGAACTGGTAACACTTATAGATGCAGCACCAGTCTAAAATTAGTTTTTTCTGAAGTATAACACAGACAAAACAACACTCTTACTAACCATATCCAGATAAATTTGAAAGCAAGGAGGAATATGTTAGTCATAGCCTTTTTAAAGATCTGAAAAAGGAAGAGGGGCCATAGAGCAGAATTGATTAGATTTTACATTTTCTGAAGTTCACACAACACAAAATAAGATCTGTTCTTTAGATGCTAAAACAGTAAATGAATACATTTGTCAGATGTCACCACTGTTGCACTGGAACAGAAAGGGATACCTGAATGAAGTGTCTTAGAATAGCAGAAGACACCAAAACACTGGGAGAAGAAAGCATGGCAAAGTTTTGAATATGGGTATAAGATGGTTATGCAAAAGTGAGGTTGATGACTGTGCACAGGCTAACATGGTGGTTCCTCTGGTTCAGCATGATGTATGAAGGATGAGAGCTCTACAATGGCATAGAAAATCATGGTGTCATAGTTTAACCCCATCCTGCCACCAAGCACTGAGCAGCTGCTCACTCACTCCCCCACCAGCAGGACTGGGGACAAAACAGGAAGGGTAAAAGCTGAAGATCTTGTGGGTTAAGATAAAGGTTAATACAGAAAGCAAAAGCCATGCATACAAACAAAGCAAGACAAGGAATTCACTGCTTCCCATGGGCAGGCAGGTGTCCAGCCATCCCCAGGAAAGCAGGGCTCCATTACATGGAACAGTTCCTTGGGAAGACAAACATCATCACTCCAAACATATCCCTATGCTTCCTCTTTCTTCCTCCCATGTTTATATGCTAGGCATGATGTCATATGGTCTGGAATACCACTTTGGTCAGTTTGAGTCCCCTGTCCTGGATGTGTCTCCCTTCAACATCCCATACAGCCTCAGCTTCCTCATTAGCAGTACGAAAACCAAAAATGCCTTGGTTCCATGTAAGTCCTGTTAAGCAATAACAAAAACATCTCTATTTTATCAATCCTGTGTCCAGCATGAATCCAAAACTAGCCCCATGCCATCCCAGCCAAAACCAGCACACGTGGCTATAAGAGATAAATAAGAAGAATGAAAGGACCTGGGTCTCATACTGAATCGGCCCCAAGCATCTTGCACATACCTTATGCAAAGGAGTTATTTGGCTTAGGTTTAAGGCCAGTGCTGAAAGTCCATAGCACAAACCATTATGTCAGATTCTGCACAGGATTTTGCAGATATGATGCTAATAGGAAAGCTGCGTGCCTTCCCCACTATATGATGATTTTTGTGATCAGGATGGCTCTGGCATGACAAAAGCAGGGAGATGAGCTATGACTTGGTAAGGTTCTGCTTCTTGCATATCCTTTAGTTTTAGCTTGGGGAAGACTAGAAGGAAAATGCAACATTACACTACATCTAACGTATAACCTACCAGCATGACTGTCAAGACTGGGAAACCAGTGGGCTCAAATGGCAATGATCCAAAGGAACATCTAAAGGTCATTAATTTGCAGTCTTCTATGAATTACACAATTAAAATTATGTTCCAAATAAAATAGTATCAAGCAAATTTACTTCAATATCACTAAGAAAATTAAAAAATTAAACATTTAAAATCATGTCACAGTGTAAAAGAAATAGGCATATCCGTAGGCTCAAATTTTAAATCACCAAATCAGTATAACATGGATTCAGATTCATGACAACTCCTTCATTGAAACCTGACAATGGCAGCACCTTTAAAAGTAGGTACGTTTGCAAGATTATGCAAGTGACAGAATCCTTACATGAGGCTGGAGTACACTAGATTTTAAGATCTGAAAACAGGGTTCTCCACAGCCAGTCAAGATTTGGCAGTAATATTATATTAAACATGCCTTGCACTTGGCTCACTGAGAAATTTCATTTCAGCAGAATTGGTATGTTCACTGATGACTGAAATCTTATTATTTTTGTTAAAACTATCTAGTATTTGACTTCATTTGCTTCAGTTGTGGGAGCTCATTCAGTCTTTCTTTTTGATTAGTTTGGGATATAAAGGCTAGCAAGAGCTCTGTCAGATCCAGAGGAACAAACTGTGGGCTGAATCTTGTCAGATTCACTGATGTTATGCTGATCATGTTTTATGTCTGTTCAGGGATGTAAAAACTTTTTTCCAGGAGTGAAATTGTGCTGGCTCTGCCCAGTATCTGTGGAAAAAAAAGCTAATGTAAGGGCAACGGAGGGAATACTATTCACTTGTTAAAAATTCCTATTTTAAACCGATTCTAAAGTTAGCTCTAAGCAAAGACACTTTTTCCAGATTAATAAACCTCTCCTTTCTCAGAATACTGAGCAGATTTACATAGAGCCCTAAAGTTAGTTCATAAAACTTGTTCAAAGTTGCGTGAGAGAATTTTACGATAGAATAAATTTCACTGTTTCTTAACCTATACAAAAAAGTACTCAATATTTCTATTATGTAAGGGAGCAGAAACCTATGTTTGTTATTTACTGCCTCCTTCCTGTTAAAATATATATTTTAAATGCAGCCCTTCTTTATTCTCAGACTGACAAAAGAGATGCCTCTTTTAAAACTTGTCTTTTAAACAAATTAAATCAAGAGGCTAGAAGAGTGTCATATAACAATTCATTCACAGCTTTGAATTTCCAAAAGATGTAAAGTCAAAATGAGCCTGTGACTTCATATACAGATCCTTGAAAAAGCGAATCTCTAAACCTGCTTTCCCCTTTTCAGGTGCTTGCAGAGATCCTCTGCTGTTCCTCTGCCTGATCTCACTCTCAGATCTCCATCTGCCAACCTCTCTCCTTTAATTTCTTTACCACTGAGGCACATGTGTATCTCCCCCACTCCTCTGTCATCACATCTTCCTTACATCTCCCAAGGATCTTTCTTGGTTTCAGCCATCCCCTCAGCCCTCCTCCTACTTAGTTTCCCACCCAGCAGGTGCCTGGGAGTGAGGGACTCAGGGCTGCTCATGGGCAGACAGACACACTATTCTGCTAAGACCTCCCAAGTCCTGCTGAACCTATACTGTTCCCCAAGTCTTAATGAGAAGAGGCCTCCTGGATGGGGCAGAAGGAAAACTGAACCATGGGTAAGGCATGAGAGCACAAAAAAATGTGATTTCCAACATCCCAAATGCTCCTTATGAGGGTGCCCTTGTCAAGCTACTCTCTATGGAGTGTTGGCTGTGTTGAGTAACTTTTTGGGTCAGAGCTAAAACTTCTGAGCCTTTTAGGATAACTCATTTAACAGAACGACAATCCCAAGTGATTATTTTTCTGAGGAAAATCTTCTACTGAAATATTCTGTGTCACATTCCTCCTATCCTTTAATCTATAGGCAGTGCCTTGAAAACTTATTTGGAGGCAATTTGAATTTAAAAGAGGAAATAAATCCACCCAAATCATCCCAACAGCAGCTGACTTCACTAATCAAGAAAGATTTTTACATAACCAGGGATCTTTCATCAAAGACATGAGGAAACCTTCAGTGGAATCACTCAGGACTTTGCAGGATATTATAAAGCATCTTTCATTCAAGCCCTACCTAAATTTCATTACCAAACTAAGACTGTCAGAAAATGAGGATGACATTGGGCAAGACTTGTGTGAACATATGAGGCTGTGGTCTTTCACAGAGCCTCAAACAATCCCAGCACTGGTACTGCACTCAGACCTCCCCTGGAGGCAATCCTAGAGGATGGAGCCTGCTGCCCCCAGCCGTGCTCAGTTGTCCTTACTCATTCATAGCACAAACTCTGCGTACTGTGAGGTGGCAATGTGTCCTAGCATCCCGAATTTTCATACCCGTTCTACTGAGTTAATGAAGTGAAGAGTTGCCTTAGTTGATGTTTTCTGTTTGCTTTTGATTGTGGACATTTTCTCCGTGGCAGACAGAACTGCCTTGGTTTCTAGAGTAAAATTTCAGAAATATCTCACTGAGTGGGAGGATGTTAGCTTGAGCTCCCACTGAAATGAGGCTTGTTTCATCACTCATTCTGCACATGTAGGTACAAGCTGGTCTTCTGATTTCTAATCCATTGCTGAATTTCAATCAGATTTGATAAAGATTCTCTGAGTTTGGTGAAAACAAAGTGAGAAGATAAAGGGCTGTTAGTTCCCAATGGGAAAGAAGACAAATAAAATTACAGTCTTAATTTTCTTGGGCAATCAGAGACTCAAAGAGTTAAGAGAGTGAAAGAGTAGAAGAAAGACATGTTGAAATCCAGGCTTTTTGTTTCCTCTGCCCAAGGAACAGCTTGTTCCATTGTTTCTTTCTATTCCTGAAGGCAGGAGCTCCATCATTCTTGCCACACCAACTATTACAATTCCAAGGTTTATAGGGAACACAGTACTTCCTGGTTTACAAAAATTTCTTCTTATTTATTTTTATTTATTTTAAAATTTTTAAAATGTATAGTTGGAGAAAAATCTGTGGAGGAATCAAGAGCTTGAAAGAAGGAGAATCAGTTACTGCTTATGAACTGAAGTGCTGTGACTTGCTGAAGTTTTCCTGCCGATACCTTACATGTCAGCAGTCACTAAGTGTGAATTATTGACAGTTTCTGCTCTACACTATTGTGTTCTCATCCATTGGCTCTGTAAATAGTGTGGCAGGTGACAAACTGCATGGTTCAATGCTCGGCTCTTACTAACCAAAGGGCTTCCAGGAAACACCGAGTTGCTCAGAGACCTTGCTGTGAGGCAAGTATGAATCATATTTGACAAAAAAACCTACCAAAACCTTGATTAATAGAACAAATGTGATTTTTTTTCTGCTTATCGTTTAGGGTAATCCTTTGTGTCCTTGAATTAGCAAGGCCAATGTCATGCCAGCTGTATTGGCATGCTTTGAAATTCAGCCTTTAGCACAGAATAATGATGAAACTTGGCTTTATAGGAGAAAATCTGATTGAATTCCAAAGATGAAAATATACCCCCCCAAAATAGAAATAATGTTAGTAATTATCTAAAAAATAGTGAGATTCAATGACTTAATAGTACCATTCACAGTTTTAAGCTCTTTATAATTAAGAAAAAGTTTAGAAGAACAGATTATGAACTTTCCTGCTATGAATGGAGGTAGTTTGCTAGGGGTGTTCTGGCAGCAGAGTAATTCCCAAAATAGAGCACTGGATTCACTCCCAGCTAAAAGGAGCAAAACTTGCAGATGTTGCTAATGCAGACAAAAACCAGAACATATACATGTGACCAGATGCTGCAATTCTAATAACTGCATCTGGCACAGAACATGTGGCTGTTTTAGCATCACACCAAGAAGTGTTACTCAGTCTTTATGTACTATATCTTTCAGAAGGCAAGCATTTAAAACACGCTTAAATTAAATATGTAAGTAGTTCCAATGGAATTATTCAGATGCACAGGGACATGTTTAAGCAACCTTCTGAATCAAAATCCTCAACAACCTGATTTGACTATGAGTCAACTGACTAACAATATTCACCACTTTTTCCTGGAAACAAAAGCTCTTTTATTTTTTCTGTGCTTTATTTGCCTCACTCTACTTCCTTCAGATTTATTTCTTCTCTTGGGTTTTGGATTTCCTGCTTCCTATTGTTATTTTTCATCAAATATTTCATGTACAAGTGCTTTCTAAAACAAGGCAAACAATCCAGAGCAACATATTTCCAGTAATATATAATTAACTGAGTACTTCTGTCATGCAATTGCTCTAGGATTTACAAAATTATTTTCTGCATGCATTTATGCTGATAAGCTAGAAAAGTAAATAAAATTTCATGCAAAACCCTAAAGAGAGCCACAGATGATAGCTGTGTGGCCTTGCATTATGCATAACCACATTTTAGATTTTCTATTATATCCACAACAAGATGAGGAGTTGTTGGGAAATCATCTACTTCACTACTTTCTTCTTCAGCTTTTTTCTTCAGCTCTGGACTGTCCCATCTGTCTTGCATTCATATATTTTCTGTCTCAGGACTTCCAGAGTTGGTGCAATGCAAAGCCTTGAGGGCATTGACTGGTCATGGAAAATAGCAGATGACAAAGATTCCTTAAATAAATGAAAAAGTACAATACACAGTTTCCTGCTTCTCACAAAGGAGGTAAGAGATCTGTTGGTCAAATATTATAAAAATAATTTTTCTTTTATATATTCTTACTATATTTCCCTATTTATCCATGATTCTTTTCAACACTAAGACTGCTCACCCCCATCAGTGAAAAGGAAGCAATGGAAAAGTGTCATTTTTTTCCTATCACCATAAAGAAAAACTGATTGGGAGACACATTCAGAAGAGGAATTGTCTTCTTGTCCACTGCTGGCCTTGCTTTCCTTACTCCCTGGCTTCTCTCCTGACTGCCCAGATAAACCATTCCCCTTTTTCCAGCTCTGGCACTTCACTCTCTTCCATGAGTCAGTTTAACCTGGTAACCCAGCAGTTAGCTAGCCAGAGCTGTTCACTGCTTTTACTTTCTGCTCTCATGGAGGTCCATGGCAGCTCCCAGACAGGCCTGGCAATCACCAGAGCCAGCCCAAAAGGAGAGGTGAGAATGTCTGGCCATGAGCAGGTGGTTTCTGGGAGGGGGAAGTGGGAAGTGGGCATCATGCAATTTGTGAACTTATCCACAAAGCTGTATGCTTAAGATGACAGAGTTTTCCCAAAGAACTTGAACAAGAACCACTGGCAGTATCCATTTTTGATGTATGAAATTTCCATGTGTGGTCAAGAGATCATATAGTGCCACATCTCCTAAGGAAGAGCACCAGAAATCCCACTTCCACAGGTCATGCAAACAGTGCAGTGGAGAGATGGGGACTGGAAGAAAAAAAAAACAAACATCAAAGTGACTTGGCAATAGTTTACAGGCAAAATGGGGTCTAATTTTTTAACTGTTGGTAGTGAATTTTTTACCTAGATCAAATGCTTTACCTACAAGAACATTTTGAGGAATAGCTGTTATGTGTGTGGTGTTTTATGGATGCTAAATGTCCAGAATGGAGGCTACTCACACAAGTTGCTTTCTGCCATTCTGCAGTATATATGCAAGGGAAAGTAATTACTTTAAACAGGTTTTATAGAAGCTATTTGATTGGAAAAAGAAAACACTCCTGAAAATGCTCAGAGGCAAAGCTTCTTGCATAAAGAATAAAAAGGACAGTTCATTTCATCATTCTGGTGCAGACAGACACAGTAGCCCTTGCCATCTAAATAAAATGCTTAAAATCTTCTAGGTGTGTGAGAGAACTCACTCACCAGTGAGTGAGCAATGCAGCGAAATCCTTCTCCTGAGAACTAAAAAGCAGCAGATTGCAGTTAGGGATTTCCTGATACCTCCTGGAAGACAGCCCTTTCAAAGCTGAGCAGAGGGGCCACTAGGCTGTTTGCCCTGGGAGCAGGTCACCTAATTAATCTCTATTGAAGAGAACAGAGCAATTTGCCTCTGAAGTAAAAGGTGCTCATTCAGATAAAATCTCGAGGTTGAAAACTTTGAGATTTACCTATTCATAGTTATTAACCTTCATCACACCTAATTAAGCCCTGTGGGCAAAGCACAAATAGTGAGAGATTTTATACCCCTGTCATATTTTCTCAAGGGAGTCTAAGTACAATGTCCTCCACCTCTTTTTCTTTGTGAAGTGGTAATTCTGTCCTCCACTGGTTTTCTGCAAATAGTGGATAACATCAGAGAGTACTCTATCTGGAGTAACCTACATTTCTGCAGTTCACATGGAACATTAAGCACTAACACCTACTTTGGGAACCCTAATTATTGCTGCCATATAAGTCTGTTTACTCTAAGCGTTCCGTGTAAATCCTCCATCCGCACTAAAAATAGGACCAAGTGTGAGAAGATCCCTGCTTTAGAGAGAGGAGGCATATGCTCAAATACTTTGTTCATTGTCTCAGCAAGCAGAGCACTTTTCTATATCAATTTATTTGGATAACTACTGATGGGTACTGAAGCTACTGACATAGTAGAGCCATGCATGACCTAAACCTCAATTCTGCAGCATTTTTCATACACTTCAATTGCTTGATTAGAAAGATGTATAAAAAGAGACTTGATCCTTTGAGATTCACAACTGAGTCACACATAGTTGTGGTGAAGCTAATGCGAGAGATTCATATTCCAAAATTCTCATTGGGAAGCTCTGTTACAAGAAAAACCTGTGAGAGCTGTGGCTGGTCTATCTTTACAAAAATAGGGAAGCATTTTTTAAAGTTATTATGCCATGTCACAAAAACTGTACAGACTGTAAAATGACAGAGTATGGGATTTTTTTTTATTTTTATTCCTGCAGTTCCTGCCTAGATTTCTCAATCTCTGAAGGATTTACCATCTTCCAGTGATTCACTTAGAAATCCCATGTTTGCAAGTGGCATGAGTTCAGTATTAAAATCTACAATGGTGATTTTCAAGCTGTAGTATTTTTTGCCTGTAGGGAGTCAAGTTTGTCCATGATATTGCTGGCAAGAATGCTTTGAAGCATAGAACTGGAACTGCTGCTGATGGGACCACTGCATTAGAGAGCCATCCTCGAGCTCAGCAGGCAGAAGCATTGCCAGAAATTGAAGGCAGGAGGACAGGAACTACTGCTGCTGTATTAAAAGCCACTGCACAGGACTTGCTTGCTATGCTCACCAAAAGGAGCATAAATTAGTGCAAATAACAGCAGTACTTTCAGCAATAGCACTAACTTCTCATTGAACAAGTAAGAGAGTCACTCTGTCACTTAAGGCCAGAAGGCAGAGTTGCTTTGAAACCCCTCTGAGATGGCAAGAAAAACACATCTTTGCTGAAGATGTCAGTCTTTCAGAGCCTTCTTCCCCTGAGGTTCAGCATAACCTCACTCAGTGCATGCCAAACAAAACAGGGAGCTTTGTTCACTGAGTGGGAAGCTAGAAAAAATGTTTCCAGGAGCACTGTCATCACTATCATCTTCACCCACAGGTTCAGAGATGACTCAGTGTGTCTGAGGATGCCACTTTAGGAAACCAAGCTGAGTGTGCTGCTCGTGCCAGAGACAAGGCTGATGTCAGGCTTACTAAACAGGTGTAGCATTAGCCCTGGCAGTCATACATTAGTTTTAGGTGTTGGGGTTATTTGACTTCTTTAATTGAAGGTTAAGTGGGGCTGTGCCTTATAGTTCTGTGGGTAAAGTCACTACAAATTAACTTAACCAGATCTGGTTGTGAATCAGTAGTCAGAAGCTGTGGAAGTATTTAAGTCAAATTATGTGCGTGCATCATGGGACTGTATTTGAATGATCATGCACTGTCTTTTCAAAGACTGATACATAATACCTCTGCAGCACCTTCAGGCTTCAGAGAGGGATATAAAAAAGCTACATCTTTTTCTTTGAATGCAATACTGTTTCCATTGATAACATGGTACTATCTTAAATAGTGGAAAATTGGTTTAATTTCAGCTTAGTTGACCTTATTTCATTCATATATGTAAAGATACCTGCTATTTCTAATAATCATTCATGATGACTTTAAAAAAAATATTTAGAAACCCAGCACATTTTTAAATAAAACCCTATTTTTCCTGATTGTATCTCAAATGCTAGTGCTGACCTAAAGACAGGAAAAAGCAGCATGAGCTGCTCCACTGAAGCAGCAGAAGAAAAGAAATCTCCTAGGCAAGATTTGTGAATACGAGATTGGGTGGTGTGGTACATTCCAAGTGTTTAAAAATAACAGTATGACATTACTGTATCAATGGTGGAAAATCAAAGGACTGCTGTCCTGGTTTGTAGGTCAGAAGTCTGGCATTCATGGCTATTTTAAGTTGTAGTAAAGTCTGCATGGTGACAGTATAATCAGGAAAATGTTTCTAAAGAATGTTGGTCTAGTACACCAATGACTGAAGAAAAATTTCAGTTGCAAGGCTGCCTGTGCATAGCAGGTTGAATCTGTCCTACTTGCCATTTTTTTATCCTGGCAAAAAAAAATGTCCATGTACATTTTCACAAGCAAGGTAGACATGACAAGAGGTGCACGGGTACTTGAAGAAAATCCAGGTGAGTTGGAGCAAGATAACACTACTTATGTCTAGTAATTATCACTTGACTCTGGGGCCAAAGTGAGATGATCATGGAATTGGAGCCAGAGTAATTATTATATATTTATTACTGCATTTGTGACTTCCATATTAACACCAGTGAAATTAAAAAGCTTATAAAAGTAGGAGCCTGCTCTTCCAAGCATATCTGAATGAGCAGTCCATGAAGGTTTACATTTTGTTGTCCTACATGCAAATCAAATCACTTGGATTTTTCAAATGTAGGAAAATGTATCACCCATCTTCAAACATCTTAACCAAAAATTTAGAAGTCTTCTTTCCTTGGTTGCCAGTAAAATGAACATATTTCTGTCATTAAGATATTTAGTGATCAGAATTTTGTGAACAAAATTAATTTCCTGTCAAAGTTTTGCTATTAGTTAAATATAGAAATGGCATAGTAACTCTCTGAGTGGATAATTTTAATTCTTCTAAGAGGATTAAAATATCTGATTCAGAGACACAGCCATTAGAGGGATGACTTTTCAGAGTTAAGCAAAGCTCAGACCTGCTCTGATGCTCATCCTGAAACTTCTATACTTATTAGAGTTTACTTTGAATGTATGTTACCAGTGTGTTGATTCTGTATTTCACTAATACTGAATGTGATTGCTTATACTTAAAGTGACTTTTACTTTATACATAAGACATAAGAAGCTATAAATATATAAATAAGAATGAGATTTTCTTTTAGCTATGCTCCCTATTGGCTTACGTTTAGTGGTACTATTGAAAGCCTTGCTTGATACTCTGCTTTAGGATCAGACTTGGAAAATAACTGGACTTTTTCACATTCTAGACCTGAAATTATAATGCCAAAAGGAAGTGTATTACTGCTGCTGTTCATATTGCATTGCTATGTGGAGCTCAGAGCTGCCCCTCATGCCCAGCACACTGCAAAGCCTCAGCATGGCACATCTTTCATCTAACAGCTTGTCTTGTCCAGATAAAAGATGATTTATCTACGTAACATCTGTCATTTATGTGTTTTCTCCAGTAGAGATGGCCATAATTTTGCCCAAACACCTTGTTGGTGCTACATCAATTACTAAAAAATGGGGTCAAGAACTTTATATTACTCCTAACTAGTACCACGCTAAATTAGCTGTTGAACTTCCAGTGTTATTTCCACTTCAGCAATAAACTACAGCACATTGTCCTCTTGAACTGTGTGCTATGTCCTTTTGTAGAAAGATAGATAGCCAGAAAAATAGCTTCATGTGGTTAAAAGTATCATTCCAGATTTTGTGGTGAGACACAACCCAAGTACACCAGCATGTCCGGGCAGTCTGTCTGCTACTTTTTTCAATTTCTGCAAAAATTAAAGCAAGTGGGTAAAATTTAAATATGTGAGACAGAATTGGGCATCCTTAGTCACCTGTGACTCATTAACAAATTAGACACTGATCCAAAACCAAGCACTGCTCTGGCAGTCTTAAAAAGCTCTTTGCTAAACTCCCATCAAACTAAGATAGAACTTTGTAAGCTCCGGCCTGGAGCGAAACTTAAATCAAAATTGTGGCAGAATTTATGATTAAAAAATAAATGAATGGTCACACCTTTTGAATTAATTGGGTATGAATCATTACCTCCTTGGAAGTGACAACTGGAAGAAAGTGTTCAGATTCTTCTGCTCAGACCATAACATTCTCCCTATGGCTTTCCACAGAGATGTGACAATACAGTTTGTCAGAGAATGAGTTGAACGTGGCAACTGTACTGTATGAACGCTGGACATTGCTATTTAGTGTGGACAGCTGAAACTGGGAAGTAATTCATGGTGCTGCAACTACACTGGTAGTATCTGACTCACTCAGGATCAGTATTTCTTTTTCCTTACAGAAAATTATTTTCTTTCTCCTTTTACCTTAGAGAATCATGGTCTTCCCAAAGTGCTGGGATCTTCAGCTGAAGATGACTAATCCAGCACTGGCTTGTCATGTAGTCTTCTCAAACTCATTTAGCCTAACAAGATATAGAGTTGAAGTGTCGGGGTGAATTTACCAAGCTATGCTACCAGTGCATTTATATTCATTCATACATACATGCATTCAATCAGCTCTTTAAGTTATTAAGTTACTAGCATGAACCTCACTAATTTATTTTATAAACATAGCATCCAACTATGTTTACTAGCTACATTGGAAAAAAGGTACAATCTCATAGGGAGCCTCATGTTTTAAAATATCTACTGTATGTTTTGTGGACTGTTTTAGGACTGAAAAGCTATTTTCAAATCTGAAACAGCAGAAATTAATTTTGTGAATTCCTTTCTTAGAGGGCATAGATGGAAATGTGACTAAATTTTTTTCTCAAGTATGTCTTTTAGCCAGCCAAGGGTCAAGTAAATGCTCTTAACACTTTCAAATTCTTGAGGCATGTCTTGAGGCAGATACTTAGGATTCAGCCCTTGCAGATGAAGTTGGATTCTATGTGTCTGTAAGCATGCCTGTCTCCTTGCTCTGTTTCTGCTCAGGACTTTTCAAGAAGAGATTCTCTAAATACGGAAGGAGGATGGAGAGAGTCCTTCCATCTCTGTCACTAACTTCCTGAATTACTACTGCTTCCTGCAGTCAAACCTGGCCATGTGTGTTGGATGACCAGTGAAACAGATCCCTGACTGCAAAAAAACAGCCCCTGATGGCATTTTACTGATAGCCATACTGAGAGTCTGTCCTACTCCAGTGGGTGTCTGGCGATGTGTATTGCAGAATGAATGCATGTGACTCTGCAATTTATATAGAAAACATTTTGTAAACGCTTACTTTCCCTAGGTATATTAATCTTACTGTCTCCAGGTTTTCATGGTTCATGGCATGCACTAAAGAGTTTGCTCATATGAATAAGAAGCATTGAAAGCAGCTGAGTTATTGAAGGGTTTTGACTTTACAACATCACTGTGCTAAACGGCCAGATGCATGTGATGCTCTGTTTATTTAACACATCCCTGTTTATTCCTATAAAAAGTCCGAGTCATCTCTTCTAAATTTGTAGTTTAATCTCCAACATAATACAGGCCCCAACATTTCTGAAGTTATTAAAGATAAAAAAATTTTTCTGATATAACATTAGGAAATTATGTTCAAGTTAAATAATATAAAAATGTAGATCAATATTGAAAGCAAGAAAATGAGACCATTACAAAGAAATGGAAGTAAAAATACTCATTCAATGCCACTACCCTCAAATGTCCTCTGCTGCACTGAAATTTATATTTTGAATCCAAGAATGGGGTTCACGTGTACTATTTTCTTGGAAAACAAGAATAATTTTGACCAAAAAGAATAGCAGAACTTCACAATGGCTAATTGCATTTCCCTACCACAAGTGATTACAAAGAGAGTAGTTGTGATAAGGGTGTTCCCTTGACATGACTACCTATTCCATCCCATTCTTTTCAATAATCATTCTTTAAACAGTTAGATACTCACAGGGTTTAATTTTCCTAAACTCATTCTATCTATGTGCAGAATAGTAGTGATTAATTATTTGAAAGGCTTTGTTAAAGCCTTCACTGTTGGAAAATTAGGCAGCAGGAATGATAACACAAAACATGATTGTTGCTGTTGTCTCTATAATGCTTTCTCATCTGAAGTACTGGATTTCACCAATTGATGAAATTGGCCTCTGTTGAGCTGAACATCAAATATTTTTAAAATTGAGGAATAAATATTGCTAGAATTGAAGTTCTTGCCAATGATAACCTTGTTAGAATATACATTTTTCTTCTGATCAGCCATCAGATACACAGAAATCTTTATATGCTTTTTCTGTTATTGTTTTTGTAACATTGCAGAGGTAGAATTTTGTGCAACAAGCAGTGCAATGCACCATGGAAGAGGGCACATCACCTCTTTCAGAGGTGATCAGATGTTCTAGGCCTTATTTGGGAACAGTACTGGCATGGTAGTTTTTTGTCCTGAAATATAATGCACAAGTAGAAACAGGGAAAATAGGAATTTTGGCTGTAGCAAATGATTAAGCACCAGAGCCACAGACAGCGAGCAGAAGACAATTCCCCAGATGCCCTTCCCATCCAATTTTCTGTGCCTTTGTCACTGTCTGTAAATACTTATGTTCATGACCTAAATGCAGAAGGGGTATCTTTTCTTTTTAGTAATCTAATTGTAGAAGGAAGATGTGGTTTAAAACAGCACAATCCTGTGCTAGGAATGAGAAATTTTAGGAACTGGTCTTGCCTCTTGATGATGTCAATGGCACAATAATGTTCTGATCTTAAACCACTGAATATTGTAGCCATAAGGAAACAAAATAGAGAGAGGAACCTGAACAACTCTGTATTATACAGTGTTTCCAAGATATATGGATTTAATACATAAGCATAAATACTCAAAGCAAGACAGTGCAGAGCAGGGAAAGCTATTTCAAAAAAAAAGCTTCTTCAATTTCTCATTCAGCTTTCAGGTTGAAGGCAACTAAACAGATGCTATCAGTTTGGCACAGGCCAACTAAAGAAGATACTAGCTACCAAGCAAAGTGCAAGTCTAAGTTTTGCAAGAAGTTTATATTTAGCTTGCCAAGCCACAGAGACACCCCTTACAGTACATTGTTACTATTATCTGCATCCCCTGAGCTAGAGCTCACATATGCATGTCTACTTGCCCTGCCATTACACCTCTATTTCCTACACTTATTTTCAACATGAAGCATGAAAATATAATTCCAAAAGAAAAACAGATCAGATGTCTATTTGGTTTCCTAACTCTGTCTCTTCCCTCCTCTATATATCTAAGACCTTATGTAATAAATTCATTGATATATCTGCAGGTTTTTGCCTCAAGTTATGTTTGTGCCACTCACAGGATATCACAGATATCCCACCTTTGGTAACAATCTTCAAGAATATCACTACCTTGGGCACCCTATGGTGTTCTGTCACCCTTTAGTACCACACTTACAAGCACACTTTATTCCTTTCTGTGCCAGCCCTGATGTCAGATGTCTGTTGTCTCTCCATTTAGCGTGCATAAAAGCAGCAATGGTTTTGATCTGCCCTTTGATCCTTTGAGTTTTACTTTGCTTTAATCAAAGGCTGAAAAAACCATTCTAGCGAGATGGCATGAGAGTATGTATTCAGGAGAAGCACAAGTGCATGGTGTGGTCTCAGTGTTCAGCAGTATCAAAATAGTGTTTCTCAATAAAGATAAGTTTGAAGAAAAAAAGGATAAAAGATAGGCCCTTTGTTATGCAAAATGGGGACACCCATAATGTTTCTCTAATCACAGAAAGGTAAAGTGGATACCTATGGCAACTAGATAGTCTCATTCTGCTCCAGGTAATCATTTAGAAAAATTAAAACCGTCTCACATAAGTATGTGAAGATTACTAAAACGGAAGACAACAGTGCAAAGATAGAAATAGAAATAAAATAAAATTATTTTAAAATACACCCTCTATGCAAGATGTCAAGTCCTAGTCAGATTATAAAAGGGATTAAATAACTTCAAAGGAAAATTAATACATAAAGTTGATTCTTAATACCAGAACCTGGTCTGCCTGAGCACAAATGCTAGAATTCCTTTAGATCTCAAAAAGGGTAATTTCTTTCTGCCCTCTAACAGCACAAATTGCCTTGCTCGGTGAAGTGCCCATGGACAAAGGGCCATCAAGTAATTTGTCAGTTTTTCCTGGCTAAAACCTCTGTGTTTCTTTATAAAACAGAAGATATAAGGAAGGTAGATGATGACATATGATAAACTGTCATCATTTTACTGGAGATATTCAGTAATTCTCCCGTGGCTATTTATAGTCATGCTGAAATTTAGGAAGATTTACCAACCTACTGGTATTTCCTTCCCTGTGGCGACAAAACCCAGCTTCCTTATGCATCTCAAAATATTTCTAAAGTAGTGAATAAAAATGCAGTAAAAACTGAATGTTCAGAATTTTTACACCATATTCTTGTCTCTCCAATTATCTGGTCTTTATAGTTAATCTTGGACATTTTGATTTGCAGCATGTTTGTACAAAATCTTGAACAAAGTTTCAGATTACCTTGTTCTTTGCCAGACTTCATTAATTTTGGATCACCTGTAGAACTTAACTGCTGCATGAAAATTGTGCAAATTTTTATTGAAATTCGTTTTGGAGCCCCAAACTAAGGACACAAAGTAGGGCTCAAGAAATCTAAACATTAAATAGTGCAACTAAAACCTAGATAATTTTAATGGATTTTTTTCTTTGAAAACAAAATAAGAACAGAATATCCAGCTCTCTTAGTCTCATAGGAAATATCCCAAACTAATATAATTACAATTAAGCTAAGAATAAAGTGGTATTTTCCACAGTTCATTATTTAAACCAAAATTAATTGAGAGTTATTTTTTTTTATATTTGATTTTCCCCAACATACGGGATTTTTTCAGAGGTTCCTGAATTTAGAGCAACTGAAATAACTATTCACTGGGTCACTACAGGTTTTCTAGTGTCAATTTCTAATATGAGTCTCCCGCTAACTTTTGTTGGGATTTTGTATCAAGCAGATAAATCTTTTTAAACATAAACATTGCAGTAACAGCTGTGGTCACCACTTGGGACAGGATAATGAGGATTGGTGCCCAGATCTCTGGGTTTTAGGGAGTATTAGATACAGACCTGTAGTCCAGCATAAAGTAGCGTGAGGTTTCATGGATATTTTGTGTCAACAGTAGTATAAGAGGATTCAGGAATCACTGGTTCTTTTCTGGGCTCTGAGGAGAGATGATCTACATTAGCCACAGTCTATTCTCTCTTGGTCCCCATTTCTTTCCCCCCTCTTGTTCTTTGTTTCTTTTCTTTCTTCAGGTTGCTCATTGACATCCTCATTCCATACCACCATGTTCCTCAACCTCATCTCAATTTTTCTCCATACTTCCAGGATCTGACCTTCCATTGTTACATCTATATAGGTGCTGTATTTCATTATTTAGCTTTTCCAGCACCTCACAGAAATATTCCTCCTAAAGCCTTGTGAGAAGTCCTTGCTTTCTGAGACAAAAAAATCAAATATTGCTTTCTCTAGATCTCCTTTAACTTCCAGACCAAATTTAAGCAGATACATTTTATGAGTTTATACCCTTTTCTTTTGTGCAAGTATTCCACATCTCATGTTAGCTGATGTACCTACAAATTTCAAGAATGTCCTGTTTTTTATTTTTACTACACTAAATAAGATATGCTCTGAATTAAATAAATTCTGCTCTTCTAATCCCCTTCATCCAGGTAAAGTTTTCCATTACCCACTCATTTTAATTCTCTTGCTCTACACCTGTTTGTGTCTGGATTCATCTTCATTAAAGAGAATTACCCAGAATAGAGCAAAATATTGCAGACTTGGCCTTAGACATTAGCACTAATGATTTCTTTTATGTACCAGAGATGCTACATCTTAAGATTTCACATACATTTTTAAGGCTATGCATGTCAGACTGATGTCTCATATATTCCAATAATAGACTTAGACTTCATGTTGCTTTAGCCTCATCAATTTTTAAGAGGCTAAAAAAGAGTTGACATGTTCCAAATTCATCAATGAAATTTGTGCTATTCGTTGTTAAACACACTTCCAGCCAAAGTACTGAACTCTACTTGTGCCACTCCAGTTGTCAGCAATATTCTGAAGCATACACTGAATTATATTCTAATTCTTCTTGAATATTGTCAGTGCCTTACAACTGCTTGCTATCACATTTAGCACAGTGTCATTTTTGGTGTCAAGGTCATTAATAAAAATATTTAATGATTTCTGTCTCAGGACTCATCTTTAAGGAGTAATCACTCTATAGCCAGATAGATGCTCTTTCAGTACATTCTAGAGCTCCCTCTCTATTTTTTTTTTTTTTTGCTTACTAATCTTGCAATTCTTCTATAAAAATTGCATCTTCTACAGTAAAACTAAAACTTCCTACATGGCATCAGATTAAAGAAAATGCAGTATCTCTTATCTGTAAAATCAATTCCCTAACAAAGAAGGGTGTGAAGCCAGTATAGTGTGAGACATTTTCAGCAGAATCAAGTAATATTTTATCACATTTTCACTTACTTTATGCTTTTAGTTGTTTTCCCCACAAACATTTCTGCAAAGTCATACCATGCCCAGGATGCCAATACATGGACCCTGTTATATGCCCATTGCCACCACACCTCTCAAATATTTTTATTGTGCTTGTTGCCGTTTTGTCATATGGTCCAAACCCACAATAATTCTGTTCAAACTCCTTGCTATGAACCTTTCAAACGACCTGTCAGGTCATTCTGTATTCTGCAACCCATGGTGTATCCAACCACTGTGGCTCAAGCACGCTGTGTTCTTGGTATGATGTTTCCAGGTCAGATGAGCTTATCTGGAGTTCTAGACTCCCACCTCTTTTACACTTCCTGACTTCAACGCTGTACTAAACATCCCATCCTTCTTACAGAGGCTGATATCTATTAGCTAGCTCTGCAGATGTTCAAAATCAACAGCCACTAATTTACCTGCTGTACAAAATATTCAGCACATCTGCAAAAAAGGGTACAATAGGATCTGAAGAAGGGAGTGACCCCCAGCTGCCAATCATTTCCACACAGGAGGAGACAGAATCCTGCTCCCATGTGCAGATAATTTAATTACTTAATTTCTCCTCAACCCAAGATTCTCAGTCCAAGATTCTGGGTGCCCCCAGATGGCCCAGCTCTCTTGCTAGACTTGCCTGTTGTTCATGCACACTGGCTCCAGGGTTCCAAACACATTAGGTACACCCAGTCCACCACTAATTTGCTGTGCAAAGGAATGGTTTGCAGGGATGTTTCAATGCAAGTGGCAGACAGGCTAGCAGCACTGCAGCTGGGAAGGATATGGCTTTCAGCTCTGGCCCTTTAGGGTGGCTTCTCCATCTGGCACTTAAGAAAAACCATATGATGCTGAGGACAAGAACATGACTTTGAAAAGTGAGTCCAGGGCAGCGGGATGCATCTTCCATGTGCTACTGGAATTTAAGGACACACCAATGCTACCATCTTAATTTAGGACCACACTAACCCAGAGCCACAACCTGCTGAGCACCCACACTAACTGATCTGTAATCTAGCCCATGTCAGCTGGCTCTCCAAGAAGGGTGCAGGGCTGGGATATGCTGCAAGTCTGACAGCTGAACTGGCAATGCTCAAAAAGAGATTTCTTCTGAAAGAAGCTCAAGTTTACCTTCCTGCACAGCCAACAGAGGAACACCTCACACCTCTGGACTCCTTTAAACCCACAAATGATGTCAAAATACTGCTGATATCTTGGTCATTGTGAAGCAGTACAGCAGGCTCTGACTATAAATGTTTCGTTCAAAGTCAAGTAGGAAACCTGTTGGCACAAAAAAGGAAAAAAAGCTCAGTTTTTCCAGATTTCAGAGATAATTTCAGCCATATTTTTTTCATGCTTTAAAAGAAAAATTAAAGCTTTAGAGTTGAAAATGGATGAACTATTCATGGCAAATAATGTAGCCATCAAACAGAGACTTTCAGTCACTTGATGCATTATCAATAATAGACTGATTTTTATGAATATGCTCATTAGCTGTAATTGTTTAACAAATGATTTATCTGAAAAAGTTTCATCCCCTGAGTTGTCTCTGATCTACTAGCTTTTTGATTATTCAGTAGCTGTGGTACATTATTACTTTCCTACCTCATAGAATAAGTGAAATATTAGCAGTTTCTGTGAACACTTGCAGCATGAATATTCATTTGTGAATGTACATGTTATATGACTTGTCATTAAAGGCATCCATTATCACCCTGTGAAGAGTAGTTTGACTCTTTTTAAAAATAAATGTAATTTATTGTGGCATCTATTCATTATCAAGGTTACTCTAAAATACAACTAAGTAATTACCTTTAAATGTTAATTCATCCCTTGCTGCAAATATTTTTTCTTTTAAATACAACTTTTAAATGCTGCTGTAAACAGAGAAATGGACTTAACTCTTGCACTGCCAAGCATAGTTTATTTTCAGAGAATGAGCACGTCTGTACTGGAATCCATTGTATAACAATTTGCATTCACTTATACTATGTGCTCCTGAAAGAATTTACACTGTAACAGGCTGAGAAAAGTTAAGGTATCCAAAAATTAAAGAGAAAAAAAAGAGAGACAGGAAGAAATATGAGACAGTCACAGGAAAAACTAAATTCCCCAGAAAACAACAAAAATGCCATAAAGTAAGCAAGTTGAAGTGCTGTGGTACAATTAAAAATCTGACAGAATGTAATGTCCTCCTCAAGAGAGGAGGACACTGAAGATGGAAATTCTGCTTGTAATTCAAGCATATTAAAGGAAACCTGATCTGTGTAAAGGGCTGGCATTAATTTATGTGCTTACACTGGAAAATATTACACATTGTTTTGAAATTAATTCTTTTTATCCAGAAATAGCACTCGGAGTGCTACTGCTGTGCTGTTGCAATAGCTTCTCACATGTAAAATCAATATATGCTAAATATGCCATACTAAGTGAGGTAGTGACAAATAATGGACCACAATATGATTTGTTAGGAGTTCTTCTGACGTTCTGATAAAGAATATAGTTTTAAACACTCTAGTGTGTGGTGTACCCACAGTGAATTGACCTTATAAAAGCTCTGCTGTATATTTTTAAAAACAGAACTTCAAAAGCCTTGGAAAGCAATTCACACCCCTCCTTGGTGGCACAGAGTTTCAGGGAATGGTTGTAATAATTGCATAGAAATGTTTTCACACAGTTCAGTAGAAAGTTGACCATCTCTTAGGTTGTCACTACTGCTAATGAGAGTATAGATGTTTCTTATTAGCTATGAGAAAATGAAGCCGATTATGTTATGAAAGGTAAAGGAAGTTAAAGATTTCATCCATAAGACACTAAAAATAAAAACAACAGCAAAACATGGGTGCAGAAGGCAAGTGTCTCTCTGGAGGATGTTACCTGTTCACTACAGGACTTGCTAAGTAGAGGTAGATCAGCAGGAGAAACAGAAGACCTTCTCAGACATCTCCAAGGGAAGGAAAAACAGAAGCTTCACTCCACCCTACAAATAGTAAGTCAGAATGGGCCAAAAAGGACACAGTGGATCAGATGCCATAATGGTGTGAACTGTGTAAATATGTCCAGAAATCAAAACCTGGGTCCTGCTGTGAAGGAATACAAGACTGACTCTGACCCTTGAGTATCTTCAGTCAGGAAGATGGACATACTTGACAGAGCCCCATTTTGAGCTGGGGCTTGGCATATGTGGAGAATCTTACTGGAAGTCTACTTCTTGCTCTTTCCATGTGCTTCCAGAGAAAATCTTCAGTATCTACCACTGGATAACTAGACTTGGTACCTGGAAACAGAAAAACAGAAGCAAAAATAGTAAAACAGTGGAGCAGCTAAGGAATACAGTGTGTTTAGAGCACTTACAACTGCAGAAGAAAAAAGGGACGTGTCCAAACAAGAATTTAAGATTTTTGTGGAGGTGGGTAGAGCCACAGAAAATAATGACAATGTGTTTTAATATGCAAAATGAAAATGCAGTAGACTCAGAGTATGGAAGAAAACACAGACCAAATCAGAAATCTGCTTTCAAACAGTTGCTATATTAGTGAGAAATAAAATCATTTCCCAAAAGAGACTAAACTAGAATAAAATGGGCTGATAAGAACAGCTGTGAATATATTTTCAAGAAAGAAATGTATTCAGGAACAATCAAGATCATTATAATAGCACCACTAAGATTTCCAGTGGAAGAATTAGGTCCAATAATTTGAATAGTACCTCGAATATAAATGGAGCATGTGTTAATTTCAAACTGGATGGCAGACACCAAGTCCAGTTGCACATTAAAATTACAACTAAAAACTGAAAATAAAATGTAGTCATGTGGAACACAGGTGCTAAATCTAACATTTTACATTGGAAAGCCTACTTCTAGTGGGAATACTTGAGACCTGGTAATTAAGTGAAATAAAATCTTGACAGATTATGTTATTGGCCCTGGTCTTCCTTTCCATGCCCTAACCTATGTAGCTAAATTTTATTTTTGTACTAATATTTTCAAAATTGTGCTGATTATGATGGTTAGGGTACCAAAGGTAAGCCAGGCTATTCAAATGCTTCACAGTAAATTAATAATTTCTGGTTCTTCTGCCCTAATAATTCATAAATGTTACAAATTTCCAAAATATAGCTAAAGCTATGCTGCCTATGCCAATCTTTTTATGGATATATTATTCATACCACACAGATTGAAGACAAACTGCCTCAATAAATTGTATTATTTGGTGCAACAGCGGTTATAATGTTCTTCGTGTTGTGTTGGCATCATTGGAACGATATTTCACTGGTGTAATGTCATAGACATTTTTATTTTTCATTCACTTTAGAACCATGCAGTTTATTGCTTTTAGCTGATCTTTTGATTTTTATTCATGTGCTACCAGATATTCCATTTAAAAATCATAATCATATTACTTCCTTTATGGTGAATGAATTCTACCTTGTAAAAATCTCTTGTAGAATTTAATTGAATTCATTAGAGTTTTCAGCAGTTCATTCCATCCTGAATAAGAATAAACACAAATTTCTACCTCTCTAAATGAGTGGTGAAAACATTATTTTATAACGTGAGACTTAGAGTATTTTCTTAGATTCCCATTTGAAATATTGTACCATTTGTTCCCAGAATCTTCCTGGCATAAAACTTTTTAAGGCCTCTCAGATTTAAGAAAAATTTAATCTGAAATCTGGTTGCTTTGTTAATTGATTGATTTTGTCCAAAATGGTGATGCAATAGAAGAACTGCATGAGTAAAACTGGGAATTCTCTATATTTTGGCTAAATATTTTCATAAATATTTATCTCTAGCCAGTGTGTTGGGTGTCTGTTGCCTTCACTGATACTGTTATTCTGTGTGGATATAATTGAATGAACAGGATTCAAAAATGAATAATATTTCAAGTTTTGAAAGCACTGAGGCAACTTGTGCAGCTTTCTCCAAGTGTCGGCATACAACCCAAAATGCAAGGTGACACCCTCTCTAAAATAATTTCTTGTCTTTCTTGTGAGTTTCCAATTATATGACAAAAGAGAGTGGGGAAAAAAAGAGACAAATATAGATGCTGATAATTATAGGAAAAGCCTTCTGGCATGTCCAGAAATAGATTGCAAACTTCTGACTCATAGGTCTGCATCCTGGCCACTGCACCATGCTGCTTTTCCTAGAGACTTCTTTTTATGGAGTAAATGCATGTTTCATAAATATTAAGATTGATATATATTCTATCATTGTCACCAAAACCTCATTTTGAATACTGTTAAGAGTTTACTGTGCTTAGATACATTTTAAAATAATGCCCCACAAGATAGCCCCCAGACTGCAAGATGTTACATAATTCACTACAAATGCTTAATATTTTATAAATCAGCAATGTTAATCTATCTTTGCTGAGCTATGAAAATCTTTCAAGCGTAAGTAATTGGAATTTTGCAAGGATCTTTATTGTATGAAGAAATATAAAAATGCCAAATGATTAAGGTGTTTTCATGAACAGAGACAGTATGCTATTGTGAATTAAATTAGTTTTAGCTTAACATTTTGTCAACATAGAGGAACACTCTGTGTCTCTCTGATCTTCATTATCCATTCTCACTGACTTCATTGCTTTTAGGAAGACATCTTGTATACCATGTGAAAGATATTTTAATTAAAAAATCTTAAGTATAAAACATTCTGGTTTCTAAGAAATACATGAGCTTAGTATCTTAAATGTGTTCTCCATCTAATGTTTACTGTTTTAAATGTGTGCCCCTTTCGCTCGGTTCACTGAGTTCCAGAAGCTCAATTTTCACTTTCTGCATACAAGTTTCCCCCTGTTTCTTGAATATATAAATTGTAAGGAGAGACTCCACTACCTGAAGGGAGCCTACAAGAACTATGGAGAGGGACTTTTTACAAGGGCACTTAGTAACAGCACATGGGGGAAAGGCTTGAGACTGAAAAAGAGTAGCTTTAGATTAGATATTATGAAAAAATGTTTTATTGTGAAAGCGCTGAGGCACTGGAACAGGTTGCCCAGAGAAGCTGTGGATGTCTCATCCCTGGAGGTGTTCAAGGCCAGGCTGGATGGGGCTTGGAGCGACGTAGTCTAGGGAAAAGTGTCCCTGCCCATGGCAGAAGGTTGGAACTGGATGACCTTTAAGGTTCTTTCCAACCCAGGCCATTCTATAACTTTATGATTCTATAACACATATTTTGGAAGCACAAGAAATACAGATCTAAAATCACATATTTATGCAGATGAGTAAAAATAACATACATATATGCCAACATTCTTTATATTTATGACTTTTTGGCAAACCAGCACTAAATACTTTAACATATTTTAATATATGGGAAAGGAGAAGGTTTGGGGTTTGTGGAACATTGTTTTCCCTTCTATGTGCACAGGCAACCAAGCAGTCAGGATGGTCTATTTGGCACAAGAAACTATCTTAAAGAGAATAGTCTAGCTACAGCCACTTGTACATGGGCAGCATAAGGAGTCAGAAATAAAATCAGCTCCTATTTTGTTCAAAATCTAAATGCTGAAGAAAAAATAAATCAAAAGGCCAGAAGACATGAAGACGCTTTAAATGCTGATGTATGGGCAACAGGTGAGAGATATTCGGACTACTTCCTTATGAGCACATATTTAATTTATTTACTGAAACAAGAAGGGAGCATACTAATCAAATTTTTAAAAACTTGATAAGTTCTTATATATTCCTTCTAAGAGATGAAACAGCAAAAGCAAGAGAGGAAGGGTGTTCTTGATCATCCAGCACTCCCAAGTCATTCAATGCCTGAAATCAAAAGTTTTTCAATCATTATATAGAGAAATGTGCTTGTCACAGTAATGTAACACCATTCCAACAGAAAAATCAAAATATGGATAAAGTGTTTATGTTCTTGCTTCCATCAAATCTGAGCACAGAGTGAGGTCCAAAAGTATTCTTTAATAACATGCAGAAAGTTAATTACTTTGGGTTCTTTCTCTCCATCTGACAGATGTTTCAGCAAAAACTACACTTCTGCCTCTGGAACCTGTGAAACTATAGGTGAATATTTTCTGACCTGTGTTTGACCCTGGGGACATTGTATACTACAGAAATTCCTTGATTATCAGGCTAGTGATGCCTAATTCAGTGGGAATGATGAAGTCTTATTTAAATTTCTTATGTGGAAACAGAATATATAACTGTGTAACCAGTGTGTTCTAGACTTGGTGCTTTAATAGAGCCAACTTAGAAATGCTGAAAATAACTATGAGTCAAATTAGTTGGGAAAAAGAAAAAAAAAAAAAAAGGAAGCACCTGAGAGATGAACTATTTCACATTATATTCAAAATCCATAGTCTAAAAAAATGGAAAAATATCCATACCGCTTAAAAAGCATCTCAATAAGGGAAAAAAAAGTAGGAGCAAAATTATATTTAATTTATATATGTATGTATATGTATTTTAAAAATGAAATGGGGAGCTATCCATAAATGTTCAAAGTGTTCTGACTGTGTTTCATTATTTTAAAATGTGTATAAACATGGGGTAAACTCTCAACAGAGTGCTCATAATAAGCTTTTGATGAGAATACTCTTCATTCCTTGTTTAATATTTATGAAATAAGTATTTTCTTAGTGAAAGTAAGACTTAAGTGAGGCACATTTCTCTGTGACCAGAATGAAATGAATATAAATAAGTTAGAAAGTAAGTTATAGGAAATATATAGAAGGAAGAAACAGAAACATGATGAAAAACCTCTAGTCAGCAGAGTTAAAAACAATGCAAATTAGACTTTAAAGTAACTAGGAACAAAGAAAACCCTGCAAATAGTGTCAGTCCATTGTTTATAGATAGAAGTTCTGGTCTCTGTCTTGGGTCAGCTCAGAATTCCACTGCAAAAATGATGCAGTCTCAGTGCAGGAGGAGGTGGTAGACTTATTCCACTTAACTGAGGAAAGGCAAAGTGGTCTATCAGCGGGACGATGCAGCTAAGCCCAGTGGTGATGAGGGCACTGGGACAGTTCCCATGCTGCCAACACTGGTCACTTCTACTTCACTGCTTCCTTCAGTGAGGGGTTCTAAAGGAGAACATCCATGTAACTGTATTTTAGAAAGGAGCTGATTTTTGTTGTTTAATTGGGTTTCCATAGCCAAGCTTTAGTAGCAGGAGGGGCGTGCAGGGGTGGCTTCTGTGAGAAGCCCTCAGAAGTTTCCTCCATGTCCAGCAGAGCCACTCCCTGGCTGTCCCAAAGCTGGACAGGCTGCTGTCAAGGCTGGGCCAATCAGAACTGGTGGTAACTCCTCTATGAGAACATATTTAAGAAGAAGGAAAAAGAAAGATATTACACAATTGTAATTTTGGCAAGAGAGCAGTGGGGTAAGAACATTTGAGAAAAACCCTGCAGACACCAAAGTCAGTGGAGAAGGAGGAGGAGGAGGTGCTTCAGCCCCCAAGCTGGGATTCCTCTGCAGCCCATGGTGAAGACCAAGGTGAAGCTGTGCCCCTGCAGCCCCTGGAGATCCACAGGGGTGCAGAGAACCACCCACAGTCCATGATAGAGTGATCCAGGTTGCCACAGTTCGCAAAGAGCTGTTGCCTGTAGAATGGATTTATGCTGGACAGCTACACTGTCTCCTGTAGGAAAGACCCCATGTTGGAACAGGTTCTCATTATCCTGCTCTGATTTTGTTAGTAATTAATTCAGTTAATATCTCTAATTTGAGCCTGTTTTTCATGTGATGACAGTATTTGGTGAGTGCTTTCTCACACTCCTTAACTCATTAAACCTTTATTATATTTTTTCTCCCCTGTTCAGCTGTGGAGGGGAGTGAGAGAGAGGCTTTGGTGCCTGGAATCCTGCCAGGGTCAACCCTCTATAATTGTCTAGATTTTCCTACTGGGAGCTAAGTATTTACCTTTTGCTAATTTGTTTGTTAGCTCTGAAGACTCCCTGGAAGGCTGTGCAAAGAGGACCCCTGTAAGATCTTGCATTCCCACCTCACCTATAGCATGTTGGTCAGGCAGCTGTCAAAGAGCCTTGATTGCCT
This sequence comes from Chloebia gouldiae, assembly GCA_003676055.1. Classification (NCBI taxonomy): domain Eukaryota; kingdom Metazoa; phylum Chordata; class Aves; order Passeriformes; family Passeridae; genus Chloebia; species Chloebia gouldiae. Next base: position 6,064,527 of record QUSF01000001.1, read on the forward strand.
TCCAACAAAATGATGGAGGGCCAGAATCCTGGAAGCCCAAAGATTACTGGCCTGCAAACCTCTCAGCACCTCGATCTTTTGCAATGCAAACTCTCATGGGAATCTGGAAGTCTGCTAATGATCTAGGAGAAGCAAGGACCACAGGGTCTTCAGTTAGGGGTCAGTGAGTTACATGAACTGCCCCAGAGTCATGACTATTGGCCTTTCCTTTTCCAGAAGGACTTCTTCATCTGTCAGGGCTTTGACTGCATACTCGAAAAGTGAAATATTGCAAATCATCTACATGGGCCCTGATATCAGCTACAGGAAAGGGAAGCCTTAGAGACTTTATATTAATGGACACAACTTAAGCTCTAGCTTCTCTATTGGGGAAGAGGGGAAAAAAACATCTCAGCACAGGATAAAAAGGAGTTTTAGGTAGTGTGAGGTGGAAGAAAACAGCATATCAAAAGTGTGTTATTGCAGATGGGAAAATACAGTGAGAGTGGTATTCTTAGTCCCACAGACAGGAGCACCTATTGATATTAATGCACTTATCCAATGTCACTATGCCCCAGATAATTATTTAGTCAGGCTGGAGCTCCAGGGTCACCCATTGGATCATCAATCAGTATGGAAGCATCGTTTGTGTGGGATTAGCAAGGTGCTTACAGAATAACAGGAGAAAGGGGAGGTCAGAGGGGTCTCTGCAGATCTGTAGCCAGAGGAAGGCACTGCCTGGAAATTCTGGACAGGGACTTGGGAGCAGGTCTCAAAAGCCATCACAGTCATCACCCTATACCTACCAGCATGCTCTTCAGACATACCCTGTATCCCACAGTAAGAAAGTCTTGAGATATTTCCCTTTTGATGAGTGCTACACATAGATAAATAGTAGAAGGATTTCTCCATCCAAAGCAGTTTGATAGACAAAAATCTGTTTTTTATGTTCTTTCTGGTCCACAGCTTTTTAAAATTACTTTTATGGAAACTGTTCCTTCTCCTGAATGATGTTGTTCCTATGGTTTTGCTTAGTCCCATCTCAAAGTTTTAGTCCCTCAGTCAGTGCATCTACACCCATCTGTAGGCAATGTTTCTTGTCATTTGGAAAGGCTCAGCACCTTTTCAAGTTAAGTCCTTCTTTTTCTCAGGACTTCTTCCAACCACACAAAGTTAATTGTCACACCACTGTGAGCCCCATGCCAGAGATAAGTTTTCAGCACAGTTCTTCACAACATGCCTGACTAAAACTCACAGTACAATCTTCCAAAAAAGGCACCATCCCAGCTTTGCTGTGGCATACTTAATTCTCTTAAAGCCCAGGGCATTTCAGCAATGCTGGAGTGGAAAATCAGTGCAGTTCTACATTGCATTGAAGGTCACATCTGAAGGTTTTTATGTTAAGCAATCATAGACCAGTGCTTCCAAAAGGAATGTTATTTTGGAAATTTCAGTTTTACAGGTGCTTAATCAAAAAGGCTCTAAAGAATTAACTTTCTCTGAAACTATTGAGGATTTGTCTTAGAAATTAACTGTTACAAAAAGAAACTATTAAAAAAAAATTTAAAAAGTGGCAATATCGGATTTTCTCTACAGTAGCATTTTTAAAACAAATTGGTTTTTTGGAGAATGCATCAAATCTCCCTTTTCCTTTCTAACTTTCTCTTGAAATATGGTTTAAAACAATTCTTCAGACACGTGTATTTTAACTATTTACTTTAAATTGTGATTTGCATACTGCCAAGTATTTAAATGCAGCTGTAATTACAGTGGTTGGGAGTGACAAATACCAGACCAGCTATCAAGCTAATTTATCTCCCTATCTGTATCAGCATCAATCCACTCACTGTTCTTCTTTTACAGTATCTGAGATAATATGGTATTTACGATGTTATGTGTTTGCCAGATGCATGTTAATTAAGCAAGAGGAGATTTAAATGTGTCTTTGGCTGGTTTCTTCATTCAACTGTCTTGAGAAATACTCAAAAGTAATTTCCATTAACTGCTGTGCTATTTACTGGTGAGGACAGAAATGGTCATTAGTGACTCCCTGCTGCTGAGTGCAGCCCTCCACCTCATCATAGTTCTTGGGGAAGGTTTGCTTCAATGCTAAAAGAAACTTGGTGTATCGTTGTTCCAAAACTGCTGCCTTGTCGCAAATGCCAGCATGGACTGATATTCAAAGATAAGAATGTGAGTTTTAACAGCTGAAATAAAATCTATGCATTACCAAAGGGAACACATTTTTTAACAAACTTCGGGAAAAGAGGAAAAGACCAGTCGGGAGTCCAATTAATCTGGTATTCTCATAAAAACCTAGGCCTGGGCCTTCAACACCTTAAACCAGGAAAAGTTTTTTGGAAGATTTCTTTTACACCTTTTCTGTTTCCTTCTTTGTGCCAATATGATATGCAAAACCGTCTGGAATAAGATAGGGGTGGTGTCACTGCCAGTTAAACACAGAGAAATTACTTGCTGCTTACTCATCCCCTGTGGCATTCTGTGCTCTACCCACCCTAGGGCTCAATTTTTTTAATGAATCACTTTAACATGCCTAGACCTTGATTTTTAGGCCTTCCTGCATCATATTTTCACATAGATGAACTATTCTTGAAGAGTTTCTCCACTCTATAGGACAAAAATAGACTTTTCTTTAACAGCAGATAACTACTGTACATATCCTTGTCCTACCCAGCTATTCCACAACAAGTGGAATACTTGTTTTACTGCACAACCAGTATATTTATTGTGGAATTTGGGAGAAAATGTCACTTGCAGTTACTTTTATAGTTCTCATATTTTTCTCTCACTATCTTGAGGTTGCAGCAGAATAGAATCTCATTCCTCACCAACATGGTGACACAAAAAAAAGCAATAGGTGGCTGTTGGTTTGGTTTAGTTAGTTTGGTTTGGTTTTTTTATTTTGGTTTTTGGAGGTTTTTTTGCTGGTTGGTTGGTTGGTTGGTTGGTTGGTTGGTTGGTTGGTGGTGTTTTTAATTTTCCTATAGTATATTTTACTTTCCCCACAGCATTTTGACTGTTTAAGAATGTCATAAATCTTGTCTTGCTGGGAAGTAAGTAGAGAATGATTTTTTGGTGGGAGTTTAGTCCTACTTAAGACATAATATGTGAATAAACAAAAGGCATCAATTTTCAAACATCTTAATTAAGAGGCTTAAAACCATCAGTAAATCAATCCATGGAAATTTGTGGTAGGGTAAAAAAGTAATACAAGGTACTTCCATGAATCACTGCACTTTTGGCAATTTCATGTGTTTAATCATTATGGAGAGCTGTCTCTTTTAGGTACACTGTCTTGCAAAGGTACCAAATGATCTTTCACTCCATTCAAAATTCCCTGTTAGTCTTTTAAACAGACTCTCCCCCCTCAAAAATGCATATGAAATATCCCTTTAATTAAACAGGCACCTAAATTGATGTTAATATGCATATCAAAGATTTTATGCCGAACCATACAATGCCAGAAGCATTTTTGTGTTTTATAAAAATCTTAATGAAGCTTAAAACAGCAGCTTCTAACATCTTTACTTAGAGATATAGAACCTTGTAGGTATTTTTAAATAAATACACTCACTGATTTCTTTAATTACATGCAATAATGTGTACAGGTTTATATACACATTGAATGAATAAAATTATGTTATCTAAAAAAATGATGTTCTCATGCATGGAGAATATTTATTACAATGAGAATGAGGACCCGTGCTGAGTGCATGAACTCTGACTGCTTTGAGAGGAACAGTATGATTTATGACTTACAAGTGAGCTGTCCTCTCCACAAAGAAACTGCTTCTCTTCCAGTTTGGGGAAATTCCAATTCCCTTCCAATTTGGGAAAATTTTCTTAATTTTTCAGCACTTTATGTTAGCGAGTACTGGCCAGGTATGGGTTACAAACAACTCAAAAATAGAGGAAAACTGACACAGTTGTGACCAGTGGGGAGGTTTGTGGCTTACAATTATTAGAGGAAATGCATAGTCTTTTCAAGTATAGGGTCTTACTTCCTTTCTTTGAGGAATGATAATGCAGTAAATCATACACCTATGAAGTTTTATTAAATATTTATCATAAAGATTTTCCAGCCTTATTAGTTTCACCTCTGCCAGCAGAAGAGCTTTCACAAAATGGAAAGGGATTTATATTTTCCACTTCTCAGCCTTTGACTACAATGCATTAAGAAAATACAGTGACTTATTTTTCCAGATGTGTTTTTCTTTCTTTAAGCATAATTTTCTCACTGGTTTTGTTTAATTTTACACTTGACTGAGGTGTATAAACTGAAGGAGCTGAGGTAATTTCAGGAAAATACATATGTGGATTTGATGTGTTTGAATCGTCATTTTGACAAAAAAAAATCCAAAACTAATTGCAGCAATAACATAATTATCTGGAGTCTGAATGGAATTTAAGAAAATTAAGAAAAGTGATGATCCATAGCAGTGGCACAACAGTGGTGTAAGAAATACTACTCCCAGCTCAGATCAAGTGATGGACTGGAGATAGGTGTTCATTTCTGACTTGACCTCAAGCTTTCTGATTCATGTCAGGATTCAAGCAAGGCCATCCAGGGCTGGTTATCCAGCACTGTGTTGAGATGGCTTTGCAACATCTCAATGGATGGAGACTACACAGCTTCTCTGCTGAACACTAATCCAATGTAGAGCCACCTTCACCAAAATAAAAAAGTATTTTCAGATGTCCAGGAGGATTTTCATGTTTCAGTTTGTGCCGCTTGCCTCACATCCTCAAGGCAAAGAGACCTTGAGGACAGTGGGACCTCACCTTCCATTCAAAAGTGAAAAACCCAGTGAGAAAAAGAAACCTTGAAAACACTTCACATTATGCATATTTATCAATTATGCTAAATGTGAAGTAAGTTCAATAGTCAGAACTGGAGTTTGGATTGCTTTTATGATGCAGGTATTCAGTTTGTTATTTTAGGTCAAAATCATAGTTATGTACTGCTCTGTGCAATGGGAGACCTGCTTCCTACCTGGATCTGTCCATCCTCCTCCAGCAACCTAACAAGACTTCAGGCTTTTTTTTTCAAGTTTGCTGGGCACTTCTGGCATTTTCTAAATTAAATCAGCACTGGATTATTACCTAAAGCCATTCTTGATGTTAATGACCTGATATATGGCCCTAGCCTTGCAAGCTGTGCTCCCCACAACATTGTGTCTGATTGCTTCTGTTTGCTAGCAATAATTGCTCCAAAGTGATCTGTCCCAGATGTGCCACCTCTGGTCTCCTCAGCTTCATGACTATGTCTTCCACTGACTTGCTAAAAGATTGACCACTGGACTGGCTCACATCTGAGCACAAACAGGGTGCGGTAGAAGCCTGCTGAGTTTTCACCAACCCATGTGTAACTGGAAGCCATGTGGCCTGCATCCCTCCTGTGTACAGGCCTGAGGAATGTCAGCTCACTCCTGACCTGAGACTTCTGCAAGTTCTCCAAACCAATGCAGTACTCCCATGTTTGCTAAGGTATAAACTCCATCCTGTAGCAGCAATGCAGGATGGAAGATTTAGACTACCACCAGGTAACAGATATCCACATGCACCTTCACTCTCATTTTGGGATTGTCCTGGCATTGACTCCTTCTGTGGTGGCCATAGGTTTGAAGATTGATTTCAGATTACATGAAGAAATACTTTGTCCTGTTTTGAATTTATTCATAGATTTTACTGTCACACTATAAAGGGTTGATAAACCCTATTCCTGATTAAAACATTTGTTTGCAAAACATCTGGAAAGCAGCATTAAAGGCATCTACCATTAATTTTGCAAAAGAAAATGACACTGACTAAAAAGGTCTGTCTTGACAAAGACCTTATGTCATTTCCTACACACTGAAGTAGCTATAAGTGCTCCCTTTTTCTAGATCCCCATCCTTAGTCCATGGACCCAAGAAAGGCATCCAGGTAAAGATACTGATCTAAAGGTGACGGAAGCTGTGAGAGTTTCCCTTGTAATTATTTTGCTCATCTACTGTCCTTGATTTTTATTTCCTATTGCCCAACCCCATGCCATTTCCTTGGGCTTTGTACTTGTCAAAGCAGGAACACACCTATCTCTACTTCAGCAATCACTCAGCCTGGCTCCCAAGCCTGTGGCAAATACCAGTCTGTATCAAACCAACTTGGGGTCAAAGGTCTTGAGATGTTTTACTGCCAAAAAAAAAAAAATCAAAAAAAAACCAAATCAAAACCAACCCAAACCAAAGGCAAATCAAAAAGACCACAACAAATAAACAAACAAACAAACAAAAGAAAAATTGCTGCTGTACTAAAACATTAGAGTTCTTGTGAGATATCTTGCTCATAACATACTCAGGCATAAGCTAAGGGATCATGTCTTTTTATTACAGGAAGCTATATTAAGTTTTCCTTGTAATATTAAAATCTGTATCTTTGAGAATTCTTTACCCATACATACAGGAAAAAAATTCACTTAGTGGCATAATCCTCATTCCCTAAGTATTTCACTTCCTTACCTTCTGCTACCTATGGCTTTTCCTTCAGTTGGGAAGTAACTGCTTCTGACAGCTCATTAATTGGTCTCCTGTATTGCAGTTAGAAATAAGAAATGTCCCATTTGCTTTCAGCTCATGCTGCTCTTGTGGTATTTATTTGTGAAGTCTCTCTTTGAGGTTTTCATGCCTTTCTAGCTAAACCCTCTGTTCCTTTAATGTTTTGAATTTTCTGTAATTTCCAGACTGCAAATCATCCACAAATTAAAGGCTTGTATTACATTGCTTGTTTTGATTGGTAAATTCTATTTGCTTTAATCATTGCTTAATTCTGTGTCTCCTCTTTTCAAGATCTGTACTCTTATTCAAGATACAGGTACTAAAAATTGCAAGCCTAGCTCTACAGTCTTATACCAGTCATAAACTCCTCTGTGTTTTTCTCACATTCACACAATCTCTTCAAAAATGCATCTTTTTCTGTATCTATTAATATATTTTCAGATAGAACACAATACTCCTCAGATCTAAGCTTTTTGGTGGTGCTGTTTAAAGTAGTAAAACAGCTTCACCTCAAATACTACTCTCTCCATTGACACCACTAATACATTTCCTATGGGAAAGGAAAGGCATGGAAATCTCACAGAAAATGTGTCTTAAGAAAACCTTCAAATCAGTTCGTCTCTATTGCTTCCTCATGGCTTCCCTCCCTCCACTTCCTCTAATAGCTTTCATGTATATATTCAGAAAATTCAAAGAGTTATTCCACATAAGAAATTGTCACACTGCAATTCAAGTCTGAGGTGTTGCATGTTTCAGAAGCTTTTGATGTTTTGGCACCACTGATTTTCCCAAAAAAAGGAGATAGCTAGCATCTCTTTTTTATTACCCCTCATAGACCAAGGGAAAAGAATACCCCTACTACTTGCTGAGAAAGGACTAAAGGCAAGCTAGATTGGCAATTCCATTTTCGAAGTTTTAGTAAATTTGGTAGATTAAATGCTGATTATGGTTTATCTTTATCTGCAATAATTTTGAGACTCTGTTGAGCTTCCTGCTCCTTATAATCTCTGAATCTGGTCAAAATGGGAGCACTCACCACTGCTGCTGGTGGCTGCAGCTCCTAGCCCATCCCCTGTCACCCTGAACTGGAGATGCCCCAGGCTCAGGGCCAGGGTGAAATAAGTCTGGGACAAGCTTGGAAGCACTCCTAAATGATCCAGGACAATCCCTGTCTCAAGGGACACAGGACTTTTGATTCATCTGCCTGAGGCATGTTTGTGTTCAGGAATCACCAAAGAGCTGGTATTGAGTGCCAGTAAAAAACCTCTTCAAGGTAGTCAGATTGATGAATAAAGGTTCTTGTAAAATGGGGCTCAGGATGAAAACATTCTTGAAATATTGATGGGATTTGATATGTCAAATGGAAACAAACTATTTCAGTTGTTGTTTGAAGCAAAAATACAGAAGAATCAAATTATTCAGAGACGGAGTCTGCTTCTTCCTAGTTGACATAATCATATAATACAAATGAATACATGCACTAATTCAATTAATTTTGCAAATTCCCTGTTCAACACTCAATATTTAACAATTTTAAATAATAAATATAATTTCCTCTTATTAAAATTAAAGTAACTTGAGTCTGGGCCTCCCGTTTCCATACTAAAGGACTACATCTTGTCTGATCACGTTATCACATACCAGCAATAGTAACACACATTCTACATGTCTGTTTGAAAAATAAAAAGGCATGTTTTTTTCCTGACAACCTTTACATTAGACTTGATTTAAACTATATAGGTCAGTTCAATAAATCTAATACTTCATGCATTATTTTCTGAAAGGAGAAATTAATTGCAGTAACTGAGATTATCAAATCTGTCAGATCATGCATGAATTTAAATATAAAAGTGAGAGTAAATTGGATTATGGGCCAGAATTATAAGCATAAGGGTAAACTACACTTAATACAGTTGAATTGACTCTGATTAATGCACTGATAGCTATCTCTTTCCAAATAAGTCAGAAGTTACTGTCTACAATATAAGTATACAACAACTGAGTAATATGTATGTTCCATTGAAATATTTCTTATTCTCTTTTATATTTTCACTTCACTTGTCCTGGTAAGTAACATTTTCATTCATGCTGTGGTTCAGTTATTTTGAAAGCAGGAAGTGAAATCCAGTGCAAAAAGAATCAGACCTACAACTGTTGTAAAAGACTTTATATTTTTCCCCTATATTCTGTTCATTAATTGAATTTAGACCATGAAACATGAAAAAGGTAAAACTGTGAAATATTAAAGGTCTGTGGAACATTTTAACACAACAAAGTAATAGGAAATTACATTTATCTTAAAATATACTTCTGAATGGGAAAGTATAAAATGATATTGCATTTGATTCTCATTTTGTGAAATTGCTCATCAGTCCGAGGTTGACAAGGACAATGAGAACTGTGCCTAAATCTTTGATTAGGAAGCAAGAGGAAAATGATAGCAAGAAAATCTGAGCTGACAGAGAAATATCAGAAGAACTGATAATGAAAGGGCTGAAGATACATGAAATTGGAAGTGGTATAATTTAGGTGAAAGAAGCATTTTTGACATGGGTTGAAAAAAATGCTAGACACAACTAATGATGATCTGATCTAAGCTTTCCTGGTGTAAATCTACACTCACATTGCTGCAAATTCAAATTCTGATTCGTTGAAAGTCAGTAGTCCCTTCCTAATAAACAGTGAACTAAATACATCCCTAAGCAAAGAGAGCAAAACGTGGTCAGCCATGGACCCGATGCTACTTTGGTAATAGGAAATTCATGGCACAGGCCAGGGCACAGACAGAAGTTGGGAAACAGAAAGGAGAAACAAAGGGGAAAATAGACATCTTCACAGGAAATCCTACAGACACCCATGGCAACTAGAGATACTTTCATCAGAGCAGAATAAGATGTAACAGTAAAAATGATGGCAACTTGAAGGAGAGAACAAAGAGATGAAATATAATGACTTAGTAAGATGTCTTCCCTTTTTGGCACAGTCATAACAGCAAAGCTCCAGCTGCCACCAAAATAGGTAGAATAAACACATATACTCAAGCTTTTCATCTTACTTCCATAGAAGTGTTATTATTCTATAACTGCATTATGCTTATGGGAATCACAATTTTCCTCCTTACTCTTTTGTTCCATCCTTTCTTTTCTCTTTCCAGTTCTCACACAGGTTGGTTTTGTTTCCTTTTTCTTTAGTTTGTAATCACCCATCCCCTCCATTCTCCTCTTTTTCTTATTTCTAGACTGGCTTATTGCTGCACGCCTAGTTTGCATCTCTTTTTCTGTGGTCTCTCCTGTCAGCATAAAAACACACAAAGAAGAGAGCAGAGATAATTCCCTTGTTTCTTTCACCATCACTTCACCAACATCTCTACCTTCTGAATGCATCAATTACTGGTACTAACCAGCCTTATCAGGGGCCTTGACTCACACCACTGCCCATGGACACATAGGTTTTTAAACTCTTAATCCCTTTCTTGGCTATGCTTCAGAAGATTTGCAGTCTGAATTTCCAGCTTAATCTCAGATCTCCTCTGTCACAATGGATGTGCCCAGAAATCACTGGACTTGATCTTGTCCCCTGACTTGTGGATTGATTCCACACTGATGATCTGGATTTTTGTTTGAACCTGACAATGAATTCTAGTCTTGTTTTGTTCAGTTTACTTGGATGTTGTGAGATGAGATCCAGAGTAGGGCTCTGAAGATTACAGGACTGGAGAATCTCTTTAATGAGGAGAAAAGGCTGAGGAGCTGGGCCTGTTTAATGTGGAGATGACTGAGAAGTGATCTTGGCAATACACACAAATATCTTAAGGACAGGTGTCAAGAGGATGGGACCAGACTTTCTTTCAGTGATGCCCAGTGACAGGACAATGGGCACATTGGTCAATGGCCACAAACTTAAATACAGGATGTTCATCTGAGTATGGAGAAAAACTACTGTGATGGTGACAGGGCACTGGAACAGGCTGCCCAGAGGAGTTGTGAAGACTCATTTTCTGGAGGAAACTCAAAACCTGGATGCAATCCTGTGTAACCTGTTCTAGGTGAACCTGCAGGGGTTGGACTAGATGATCTCCAGAGGCCTGCTTGAACACCAACCATGCTTTTGATTGATTCTGTGATACTGAGTGATTAATATCCTTGGGATGCAAGAAATTTGAGAAGCTCACTGGAATTTCAAAGGATTCAGCTTTTTCCTTAAGGGGATCCTGCTGATGCACAACAGCAGAAGAGGGAGATCTCATGTCTTTCTGTCACAAGCATCAGAGACAATCGAGACCAATCAGACAAAGCTTCCATAGCTGTCCGTGGAGCAAGACTCTTCTATATGTTGCTGTTCTATTTTACTGGTTTGATCTTGCCAATGGTGTCCCGTAGCATAGTCACATGCTATGAGCTATGTACATGCATTGTAAAGTCAAGTAATCTCATTCTTACTGTTCACAATGTATTTGCTATAAGTACTTGAGATGAGTTGTAATCACTGACTCACTGTATATGATGGGAAAGACAGATTTGACAAATAAAGAGAAGGCTTTGACTTTTTTTCTGACAAATGAAGAACATGGACTGACAGCCAAATGAGAAATCCATTCTAGTCTCATTTTCAAATGAATGAACCTGTCAGTAATCTTCTTGGTCAGATAAGAATTACTGATAAGTCTGAACAGATAGCCTACAAAAGTTTAATAAATAAGCTAATCGTATGGGGGAAGAGCTAGTGTCATTCTGATCCTCTGTAGAGGTCAGCCTTGTGTGTATGGTGCCAGGTGCCAAAACAAGCAGCATGCTGTGAAGCTTATGGTAAACAGGGTGTGGTGCATTATCCAGGGCACGGCGCAGTACTTCGTGCTGGCAGGGCAAGCAGGATGGGCACTGGGACAATGCAGCTCAAGCAGCCAGTTTAGGTGGTGGCCATTGCCCTTGGTAAGAGAGTTCAGGTATGGTGTCCACTTGAAGGGGAGACAAGACATTTACACTCACCACAGTGGAATTATGTAGCAAACCAGGCACAGTTCCCAGAAAAACATGGAGCCATTCAGGTTTCAGGCTGTAGGGAGTATCTGAGCCTTTTCCTGGACTAGCTGTTGTGTCAAATGTGACCAGGTGGATGACTTGCTGAGCCTGGTACCAGTTACAGTATGAGGTAGAAAGGTTAAGGAATATTAGAGAATCAAAAAGAGAGATACACAGGTGTAATCAAGCTCTGGCCTTCCTGAGACAGAAGCAGACATGAGATCCTTTCTTCATCCCCCAGCAAGGAGAAGTTGTAAAGAAAGGACTGCATGGAGGGTAGCCCACGCTCAATCTGGGTGGCAAGTGAAATCCTTCTTCACTCACCTCACTCCCCAAGTGCCTCGGCACAAAATGCATGAGGCTTTGTGCATGGAAGGCCAGCCAAAGGAGGAAGAGGATGAAGGTCCAGTTACACCAGAGGAGTCACCACAATCAGAAAGGTTAACCCAACTCATTACAACCACTTCCAAGAATACAAAAAGGTGGGTTGAAATAGTTTTAGGTGATTCCATCCTAAGAGGAATGGAGGGAATATGCTGACCATGCCAAACCCACAGGGAGCTCTGCTGCCTCCATAGGACTGGGATTAAGGACATCACCAGGAAGCTTCCTAGCCCGGTGCAGTCCTCAGACTACTACCCATTACTGCTCTGCCACATAGAGGACAATGAAGTAGTCCAAGAATGATCAAAAAGGACTTCAGGGCCTTGGGACTGTTGCCAAGGCAATCTAGGACACAAGTTATTTTTTCCCCTATACTTCCAGTTGAAGGCAGAGACATTGGAAGCAACGGATGGACCGAGTCTATTAACACATGTGTCCATAGCTGTTGTCACCACCAAAATGTTGTGGGTTTTGACAATGGGATGGCTTACTCAGCACTGGGCATGCTGGCATCAAATGGAACTCACCCTTCTCAACGAGGGAGCAGAGTCTTTGCTCCACAACAAGTGGGGCTCATTGGCAGAGCTTTAAACCAGATGTAATGGGAGAGGGGAACTGAAGCTTGTCCCTGGCAAGCTCTGGGATGGCATGCAAATGTTTGAAGGACAGGGTGCTAGCAAGCCAGGTTGGATAGGGCTCTGAGCTACCTGATCTGGTGAAGGTTGTCCCTGTTCATGGCAGGAGGGTTGGAAATGGATGACCTTTAAGGTCCCTCCCAAACCAGCCATTCTTGATTCTATTACTCTTTCTAAAATGCAATCATCACTTAATAAATCATTGAAGTGGAAAGTAATTTTGAGAACTTGTTGATTGTTTTCTGGTAGAAGTATGTTCAGTGATGGGATACAAATCCCTTAAATCCCTTTGTGACATACCTGTTGAAACATAAAAAGTGAACAGGAGTAATACAACTTTCACACGAGTCCAATAGGCCTGGTCTGTGTGACATCCTTGGAAGGATGCAGGAAATGCACTATTACTCAATAACAAAAAGCAATTAATTGGTGGGAGTACAGGGGCTCATCACCATCATCTAGAGACACATATTTACCAATTTGTCCTAGAAAGGACTGATGGGACAGCAGTAAAAATGAATACTGAAAGTTTAGGTATGACAACCCTCCACAAAACCCTGTACAAGCCAAAGTATCACAAGTAATCCTTAAGAGTTTAAGCAGTTTTGACAGGAAGCAGACATTCAAATACAGCTGTGACTCTGGACTAGTGATCGTAATAGGCATTTTCTCTGATAGAGGGTAGAAGCTTTCATATTAATACAGAACTTAAGATAACAGCTCCTTCTCTGCTGAAGATGAAGGGATTTCCCTCCATAACTCCATCATTTGTCTGCTCGAGTTCCAGCTCAACTGCTCTGCCTCAGTCTGGAACAAAAGATTTGCTCCCAAGTGCTCATTATTAGCCTGGTTTATGTTAATTCAAATTATGTAAAATTGTATCCAGATCTATCATAATGCTAATAATTTTAGAAAAAATATTACAATGCATAATATTTCTATTAATATGTAGTTAGATATTTAAAATTGCTGTCACTTGAATCAAACTGCAATCAAATAGCAAACAACTCACTCAACATTACACAATATTAGGAATGTTTATCATTTTAATGACATGTAGACTAGAGTAATAGCATTTTAAAAGAAGCCTTTGATGATAATTGGCAAAGTGCATAAAAATTTTAACAAAACAATCAATCAACTACAAAATTGTAAGACTGTTCAGGTTGGCGAGCTAAGACTAGACTGGAATAGTTTCATCTCAGTGTTGTTTCCTATTTTATTTTTTAAATTCAAAAGCTCATTTTATCTTTTATTTCCTGATTTCATTTTCAGAATTCTAACATCGCTTGCTTGAGAAATACCTTATTTCACAAATGCAGTGAATCTTACTAGTAAAACCCAAGGAACTCAAGTTTCTATTGTGTTGTACAAGAAAAAGTAAAGTCACAAGTCTATACCCCTGACACATAATGGTAACAGGTAACGGGGAGGTGATTTCTTAAAGGGCATAGTGTAAAGTAATTGGCATATCTGTGATCTCTGGGGACTTCCCAATCATTTCCAGCACTATTGCTTGCACATCCACACTAAATTTGAGAGTGTACATTAAATTAAGGTTTTTGACATGCTCTGTGGGAAGTTCCCAAGAATGTCCATAATCTGTAAAGTGGTTATCACACCTGGGCATAACTGACAGACCTTACCATATTCAGGTGACGCAGACAAAAGTCTAGACATCAGAGACAGTCAGAGAATCCTAAACTGACAGAAACAATAAATATATATATATATATATATATATCAATTTATGTGCAATAATATCATTTAAAAAATCTACTTATTGGCCTGAAATTCACTTTCTAACTTACACTGATAAAACAAGCATTTGCACATATCAACAGCAAGGATGGAAAGACTGACGGAAAGACTCTCTCAAACATATTGCTAACATTGCTAACCACTCAATTGATCCTTCATGATTTAGAGAGGAGAGGAGAGGAGAGGAGAGGAGAGGAGAGGAGAGGAGAGGAGAGGGATTTCATTTTGAAGAGACCTACAGTGACCATGTAGCCCAACTGCATGAACAGCTGAGGGATGACCAAAAGTTAAAGCATGTTATTAAGGACATTGTCAAAATACTCTTACACATTTTCAGGCTTGAAGCGTTGCCTACCCCTACTGGAAGCCTGTTCCAGTGTTTGACCACCCTCTCAGTAATTATTCCTGTTTTCCTGTTTAAACCTCCTTTGACACAGTTTTGAACCATTTCCTGTCACTGGGTATCCAGGAGAAGAGCTGAGCACCTCCCTCCCTGTGTCCCTTCCTGAGGAAGCTGTAGAGACCAACGAGGTTTCCCCTCAGCCTTCTTTTCTCCAAACTAAACAAACCTGAAATCCTCAGCTGCTCCTCACAGGACATGTGTTCCAGCTCCTTCACCAGCTTTGTTGTCCTCCTCTGATTGCATTCCAGGACCTTTGCATCCTTCTTAAAAGGTGGAGCCCAGAATCACATGCAGTAGTCAAGGTAAGCCTGCACCACAGGGTCACCTCATGTTGGCTGCAGCATGGCTTTGAGGGAACAGTACTGACAGCAGTGGAGATCTGCAGAGATCTACAACAGGTTGAATGGAGGCAAGGTGCTTTGTGGCTGGGTCTGCCCTGAAGAAGATCAAATTTCTGCTAACGGTACTACTGACTGACAAGGAGTCATGGTGGCCTGGTTCATACCTCTCAGCAGTATAAGGACATCAAAAACAGCACCCAAACTGAAAAGTTTTTACCTCTCTGATTTGCTCTGTCAGGGTACAAGATTTATGTGTTTCATAATGAACAAAACAGAAAGTCTGTCTTCCTCTGGACAGCATAAATGAAAACCAGAGGAAACCTCCCTGGCAGTAACTGTTTGCAGCAACAGTGACACCCTAAAGCAATATAATGACCTGTGAGGAAGGATTTTTTTTGTGTCATTTTAGATGTTCTGTCTTGTTCTCTCAATAACCTTTCTGACTACCTTTGGATTATTTGAGCAATTTAGACAATTAACTCTAATGCAGATATACTGTCTTCTGGAAAAGAATTTCTACAGGAGCTCTATAGATAATAAAAATATCCCTTATTTTAACCTTTGTCATCATTTCCATCCACTTAAATGTATGTTTAAGCTGTAAAACTGTTTCCCAGCATGCAAAAGACTTGAGTACCAAGTTATGCTTGCAAATCAGACATTAAATATGCAGATCCTCTGACATGGAAACTGAAATGTACATTTTACAAAGATATGCTGGTATTTGAACATTTTATATTTGGGTGTTCCTGAACACCACCAGTGTGTGTGCTTTTCATCATTCAGCTATAAAGCCATTCACCAAAAGGGGGTTTTGGTTTTGTTTTTAGTTTTGTTTTTAATTGGAAGAAAAAATAATAGCTCTGTGCCAATTGGGGAAAGTCAACAGGGATACAGAGCTATAATTGACAGTAACTACTACCCTGATATTGCTGGGCATAGAGCAGCTAAGGGAACTGGTAATGATCAGAGCCTCGCACTGCATACTGAATGGACCTGTGGTTTACAGTAAACTGATGCTTTTGTTACAGTGCAAGATGATTCATGAATATTAAAAACCAATGAGAGTTCATGTAAATACATGCTGAGATACAGTTTCTTGAAAATGAACTGAAATTAAAGAAAATATTTACTAGCATAATGTATAAAACATTACCCTCACTTTAATGTATAAAATGTTTTCCCAACTTAGTTATTGCAGAAATCAAGACCCAAAGTAGCACAAAGTTTGTTTCCAATGTCTTTACTCTCCTTAGTGTGGCTAGGAATAATTCTGTATGTATTTGGTTTTTTAAAAAATGGAGACATGATCCAAACCCTGTAAACTCTTGGGTTCATCCTTTACACTGCTGATCAATTTGGTTCAAGAAGAAACTGGAGAAGAAATGGGAAGAAATTGAGCCTGCGACAAGATATAAGAGGATCTTCTTCCTCTGATTGCTGTGAGAAGCTCACTTAAAGAACTACTGGCTCTTATTTTATTTCTACTTCATATGAGAGATTTGAAAAGTTCATTATTCTTCCAGTTCCTCTGTCCTGTAAACCCAGAGAAAGCACCTTTTATCTAGAGGGGAAAAAAAAGAATTAAAATAACGAATAATTAATTTTTTGTTTCTTTCTGAGGATGTATTTTTTTTTTTCTATTTAATTTAGCAAGGATGTTCTGGTTCTAACCAAGACTTGGGTTAAAAATATTTTACCTTCCCCTCTACTTCAGCTGATAGTGAGTGGTAAGCCAGAGCACAGAGGTAAACACTGTATCCCTGAGAGCCCCTGTGGGAGTTCTCCAAAGGCACCTGTGAGGCCAGAGCCACACTGTTCAGCAAATAAAATCAGGCACTCCACATCCCTTGCTGATGGTTTTGTTCCCGACCATTTGGCCACCATGACCGGCTCATCAAGGCTGCCTGCAGAGCCCCCACTGGCAGCTGGTTCACATCACGTCCTCTCCATGGGTACCGAGGACAGTGCTGAGGAGCGACCATTTCATACCCCGGTACCTCCACAGCACTCATTCCAGATACCTTTATCTACTGCCAGCTATCAATAGCCAACACTAGTGTGAGTAAGCATCTTCCTTAGCATCAGTTTACATCCTGGAACATACCTTTTT
>QUSF01000001.1:6082114-6098417 GCA_003676055.1 Chloebia gouldiae
GCGGCGGCGGCGGCGTGAACGCGGCTGCAGAGCCCCAGCGAGCCGCGGGAGCGCCGCAGCCGCCGGAGCCGGGCGAGGAGCGAGCGCGGCCGCCCGGAGCCGCCGGGAGAGGCTCGGGCCGCGGCAGCCCCGCGGGGAGGCAGCGAGGGGCCCCTCGCCGAAAGCGCGAACACCCCCCCCACCCCCGCCCCCCCGCCTCCGCCCGCCCCCGGCGAAGAGAAACAAAACAAAACCCCGGCACCGCCACGCTCTCCCTCCTTCTCCTCTCGGCATTTGGTGGTTGTTTTTTTGGGGTTTTTAAAATTTATTTTTTTTTTTTTTTTTTTTTTTTAATTTTTTTCTTGGGGATTCTCCTCTCTCCTGCCAGACTGACTTATACGTTATTGATAATTTCTCTTCCCCTCATTTTTTATACTCTTTTCCCTGCTTCCAAACCCTGTGTCTGTGTGTTTCAATACTATCACAACCTCTGCTAAAAATAGATCTTTTTAAACCCTTCCTCCTCTCTGACCCCATCCAACACCCTTTGTTAAGGTGAGTTGTGTCTTTTCATCACTTTATTCCTTGTGTGTTGTTTTTTTTCTTTTTTTTTCTTTTTTTTTTTTTGGTTGTTGTTGTTTTGTTTTGGTTGTTTTTTGGTATTTCGGTTTCTTTTTTTATTTGTTTGTTTGTTTCCCCCCCCCCCTCCATTTAGGGCAGGTTTTAGGGAGGAGGGGATGTGGCGGAGAGAATTTCAGGGGGAGTCAGGCAAAGCCTTATTTTGCCTTCTGCAGCCTCAGCATCATTTCGGACTGCTCCCTTTTATCCCAAGGATGTAGCTAGCTGATGAAAGTGGGGAACTACTCTTCCTTAGTGCTGCATGCTTGGGAGCCACAGCAACAGCAGGAAAAGAAACAAAAACAAGCTTCTCCTTTTTCCTTCATCCTACCCCCCACTCCCTTCCTCATTCCCTCCTCCTTGCTGTGTTGTTTTTTTGTTTTGTTTTGTTTTTTTTTTTTTTTTGGTTTTTTAAATATTTTGGTGGGATGTTTGGTTGGGATTTGGTGGTGGGTGGTTAGGGTTTTTTGGTTTTTTTGTTTGTTGTTTTTTTTTTCCCCTTTCTGTGTGTATGCTTAGTTTCTGTTTTGAAGCAATACACAGGGGACTTGGAATGAATTGCATGTGGTGCCAAGGGAGCCCTGTGTGTGTGCACGTGTGTTTTGAGAGTGAGCGAGTGTGTGGGTGAGCATGCAGAGTGCATTTGTATTTCGTGTTCCTGGGATGATGAGTGTTAAAGCTACCAAACAGTCCCTGTGCAGAGAGCAAGGAGCGCAGCAGAGGCTGCTGAGGGAGAAGCTGGTCAGGGATGAAGAAAAGCTACAGATCTCTCCAGAGTTCAGTCCCTTGTGCTCCAGAACATCTTTCCATAGATCATTACTGGCACCTTCAAGGTGATGGCTCCTATTCCTTGCCTGGCTTCTCAGCAGAGGACTGCAGAAAAGGAAAACTTTACAGCTAATGTGAAAGGATAGCATTTTTGTTCCTCCAGCAGCCCAAGACAGTGTTATTCCAGAGATGAGTGGGGAGAATACAGTTGTGATCCAGAGTAAATGGATTGTTTGCTGTCACATATTAGTGTTCAGTGAGAAAAAGAGACATGAAACATTATTGGTTTGGTCAGCCAGCTGGAGTCCGGCTTACTTCCCAATTCCAAAGTTGTTTTAGATTGTTTTTCATTCTTCAGTAAACTGTGCCTATTGATGGCAGAAATGTGTTTTTACAGTAAAACAGTCTATTATAAATCTGCTGGGGAACGATTTATTATTCAGAGGCAATCAGGTAATTTATATGCTCCATGGATTTCCCCAAAGACTTTTAGTGTTCCTTCAATTATGTATTTACCTATGTGTGTGAAGCGGGGTAATATAGATTTTAGTTGCATTTTAACAAGGTGTTAAGGCATAACTTGCAGGGTGCCATTTGCAAAGTGTCACTTAATATGAAGCAAAATAACAGCCTCTAGTTCTTTTTCATGGATTTTTCACATCTCTCTTGTTTGTTTCAAAACAAGTGCTGATTTTTCTTAAGAACTTGTAAGGAAAACTGGCTTCACAATGCTACACAGTTTCAGCTATTAGCTCAAAAGTATTAACACTTGTCTGGCTGTGAGACTTGAATTTACTTATAAAATCTAGCTGATACAAAGTACATGAAAGAGCACTTGGTATACTTGGTTTTCTAACAGGTTGAATCATTTTTGTATCTAAAAGTTTACAAATTAGCTAAAATGGTTGTTGTAATCTGTGTTTGGAGGCCTTCATGGATACAGGAACATTAAAGTTTCCTGTCTAGTTAATGCAATTCCAAAATATCCTGTCTTTCCATGTGCCCCATAGATAACACTCAGTAAAAATTAGCAGTCATGGAAGTAGTCTTGTGCTATCAAGAGACATTTTTTCATTTCTTGTTAGCCTAAATTAAAATATTTTACACAAGTTTGCCTTGGATTTTTTTTTTCTGCTGTGGCTGGCTGATTGTGAAAGTGGGAAGCATGCTTTGAGTGAGATGTGACATTCCTAATGCTTGATAGCTGTGAAGGGAGAGACACCTGATGTTCTGTGTACATCATTCTTGAAGGGATACAGGGTAAGAAAAAAGGGATGGAAAACGAGCACAGTGCAGTTTAGATAAATAAATATGGATGATGCATGTTAGCTTGTCATCTGCGGTTCTGCTGAACCCTGACTGCTGGCTAAACATATTTTCTTGGTAAGCACTGCAGTGTGATACAATTTTTCTGATTTGATAGAGTTTGCTGTTAAAATCACATGTAGCAGAGAACAGTTCTTGTTCTGTAGATAAAAATCGTGCCACCTCGTTTTGATCCACAGAAGGCTGAAATATCCACTACTCCTACTGAAGTCACCAGGAGTTACCTGTGATCAGCACTCCTCATGATTTTTTCTCTTACCATGTCAGGATTTAGGATATTTCCAAAGGATACGATTGACAGGCAGATCTCATTTGGTTTAGATTTTATTTTGGGTGCATATTGTATATTTAGAGGTAGATATTGTCTTTTAAAACAGCAACACTAAAATATATCAGGAAATAGAAAACTCTTAACATTGTTTTTCTCATGCGCTTTTAAAGAGAATTCTCCCAGTGTCCTTTAACTGTTCTGGAAAAGTAGTGCTCAGTTCAAAATCTACACACTAGGAACCTTTAGTTGGTTGCTTAGCTGTTGGAAAAAAATTAAAAATGGAATGTTTATACACAAAAAGAGCAAGTCATGTATTTGGGGTTTTTTTATGACAACTGAAAGACAGGAGTGCTTTCAGCTGGGTATGACAGTGTTGAAGTGAGGTTAATCTTGAGTTTGATCTGGGGGTTGTTCCCACTGGCATGAGTGACAGCACACCAACACTTAGCTTATTCTGTAATGTACTAAACTAGATTAAATATCTCTCTAACTTATATTTTGAGACTTGGATATGGCATCAAACTTCGGATTTATTAACTTCTAAAGCCTATTTTGTTTGTTTGTTTTGTTTTTGAAATGAGTCTTTTAAAGCTGTGGACTTCTATAAGCAAAGTAATGGAGTGTTCAGAAGTCACTCCAACTTTGTGGACCTTATTGCTATGAAAGTAATGTGGGATTTCTCTCTACTGCTAACCAACGGAAATTATTTTCTTATGTTATTGTACCTTGTTATTCTGCAATGTCAGTCTAAGATGCTTAGTCAAAGGAGTTTTTATTCTGTGGACATGGTGGTTCCACAAAAGAAGAACATGGGTATTTTTTCTTATCCTAAATTACAACTACTCGTCAGGTTCAGTGAAATTTTGTTACAAGGCAAAGTTGCTGTTTCATTTGGGTATACTTATCAAGGAAACTGTATTCATGATGGATCTTCTTAGATTTTTAACAAAGTAAATGAGAACTATCACAAGGCTGCCTTATAATCTTGGGACTGGGGTGCAGTTGTTTTATCTGTATCCATGCAGAATGCGATTACAATATACATTAAAAATCAATAGGATCTGATAAATATTAATCCATTTTTCTCTTTAGATGCCTCTTTCTTTACTAGCTTAAAATACTATATTTGTATGTGTTTCCATCCAAGTGTATATTTGTAATTTTAAGGTGTTTTGATGAATGATGTTACCTTAAGCAAAGATGACTATTTACTTGCAGTTTGTCTGCTGGAAGTACAGTCTTTATAATAAAATAGGTATTTTTCTTCTGTTGTACTTCCTTATGCATAGAAGAAAATTAGTATTTTCCTCCTGGGAAATGTGTTACTCTGAAGAACCAGATGCTGAACAGATCTACTAGCAGGTTGCTTCCCAGGTCTTGGTGCATGTGGATGAGTGTCAGAGGTAACAAGTGCTCAGGCATGGCAGGGAAAGGAAGAGGGTGGCTCTCTGGAAAGCAGGGGGTCTAATGATCTGGTGCTGCAGTGGCTGAGTTTTTCAGGCCTAAGAGAGCAAGGCCCTCCCTCACCCTTAACAGTATAAACTCCTCTGTCTTATGGTTTACCTTCATCAGTCTGCTTGGTTTTCCCTTTATTAGATAGAGAAGACTTAATTACAGTCTGGTAGTGCTAACACAGCTCTCTGATGACAACTGTTTGTAGGAGGTCAAGGGAAAAGTAATTCTGGAGAGGGGTCTCCAGATACAGTGTTTCTTAGTGATATGTTTTTATTTACTCCAGTTTTCTCTGGATTTGCATCCAGCTATTATACTCTACTTGCCAACATAGGCTGGAGGTTGTTTTGTGTGCAGAAAGTGTTTGTAGGAAAGGGAAGAGAATATTATTGGTAATTTTGGACAACACAGAGTAACTGCTCCACCAATTCCAACCAAATGCAAGAAGAGCTCTGGCATCAGAGCTAAAATGTCCAGAATTTGCTTGATACAAATATGATATTTCATGTCTCATGAGGAGAGACTCATTTTTAAACATAATTCAAAGGGAATGCATTTTTTGGAATGAGTTTTACTGTAAGTCCCAGTGATCACTCATGTCCCAAAGAATCTGCTAGGAGCAGCCCAAATAATTTCAGATTAAAGTGGGGTGAGGCAGTTCCTCCTACTCAATCCACTGCTGCAACTCCATGGTTATCTGTACCAGCACTGCCTTTGTATCAGTGACAAAACTTAAATTTTGTTTATAGGGCGATATACATAATGCACTATTGATTCCTGCTAGCCAGCAAGGCTTTTAACAAGGAGTATGAATCCAGTAGTTTTGATTATGGATCTTGCAACATCTGACTTTGTCATCTATGCATTAGATATATTTAGATGCTGTGAACACTTAATCCAAGGAAGCAAAATGCTTGTCTTCTGTAAATGACAGAAAAAATACATAATTAGTTCATTCATTTGGCCTTTTGAGGTGTGTATGGCTCAGGACTATACATTTGTTGATTACAATTCGGCCCTTGGTTTACTAAAAAATAGTTGCAGAAGGATTTATTATTAATAATTTTGACAGGCTCTTTTGTGTGCGTTTAAAAAAGTAGTTAGTTTTATAGCAAGGTCTTAGGGCCAACCCTGGAAGTCTGATGAGAACTTACTCCTCTTATTTAATAGTAGTCAATATGAAATTTCATTAATATAAGTGACATGTTGTTGTGGTTTAACCCCAGATGGCAGCTAAGCCCCACACAGCCACTTGCTCACTGCCCCACCAGCAGGATAGGACAGAGAATCCAAAGAGTAAGAGGAAAAACTCATGGGTTGAGCCAAAGACAGTTTAACAGGCAAAGTAAAAGCCACACACACAGGAAAAACAAAATGAGGAATTCTTACATTGCTTCCTCTGGGCAAGCAGGTGTTCAGTCATCCCCAGGAAAACCTGGCTCTGTCTGCTCTAACAGTGACTTGGGAAGACAAACAGCATCATTCTGAACATCCCTTCCCTTCCTTCTTCTCCCAGCTGTATATGCTGCACATGATGCCACATGCTAAGGAATATCTCTTGGATCAGTTGAGCTCAGCTGTCCCTGCTGTGTCCCCTCCCAGCTTCTTGTGAAGCTTCTTTATCCTTCTCACTGATGGGGTGGGGTGAGAAGCAGGAAAGGCCTCCACACTGTGCAAGCACTGACCAGCAGCAATGAAAATATCCCTGTGTTATCAACACTGTTTCCAGGAAAAATCCAAACCCCAGCCCCATATTGGCTCCTGTGAAGAAATTAGTTCTATCCCAGTTAAAACCAGCACATGTATATAATGGCATAGTCTGTTTCAAACCTACTGACATGTTACATATAACTATATTTTATAATGAGGCATCTGGAGCTCCCATAAATATTGTTTAATCTGCAATCAAAATTTAAAATGTCATGCAAATCAAGGTGGTAGAGTTCCTTGAGCTCTAGTAGAATAAAGCGCCATGACTGTATGATTCTCTTACCAGTCATACCATTGCCATTCTTCTTTCACCTGGTGAATTCATAAAACATCTATAAGCCAACCTTAGCAGTTTCAGGCAATATCTTTAGGTCCTGATGGCTGCCTCAGTAACCTCGAGTACACCCGTATTCAAAGACAATGTGGTGAAAGACGGAATGTGAACTGGGAAGGAAATAGGATCCTGAGATGGGCTTAGAAAACCCTTCAGAATAAACAAAAAAGCCTGTCTTTCTGAAGAAGACAAGTACCTGCCCATGACGTATTTGATGAATTCCCAAGCTTCTTTGGGCTTCCTTGCTGGACAAAATCCGAGTGTTTATCAGCAGTGCAGAAACTTAATGAAATTTTGTAGAATCATAGAACCATAGAATGACTTGGGATTAAAAAGGATGTTAAAGATTGTATGGTTCCAAACCCCGTGATGGCCAAATTCCAGGCACACCTCAGAGCAGATCAGGTTTCAAATTTGTATAACCTAGCTGAAACTGTACCAGGAACAGAAGGGTAGGACTTAGCAAATGTAAATATTTGTGTTTAAATAAGGATGTGAATGGTTCCTTCTGTTGTGATATCAATGGAGAAGTGTGTTCTGTTTCATTTGTGTGCCTTTTGAAAAGGTTTGTACATTTTGCCGTATAATACTGAATGGGGAACAACTTAGTCTATAAAAGTATGGAAGTTCAAAGTTAAGTCTTAGCTTTCATTTAACCATTAGAGAGGCATGGTCAGTGTCTCAGGAGTTCTCATGGCAGGTCTTAGAAACATCTCCTAAAGTGGCTCTGAACGTGGGGTTTGTGCGATGCTTTTCCTACCTCTAAAACGAGATAGCAGAGCTATGGCTAAATTCAGCAATTCCTATTTGTGTTAAATAATTTTTTGACTTCAGTACGATTTCTTGCCTAAGCGAGAGACTCCAAACAGGCTGGTAGAACACTGACAACGGGGAAGGTGTGAAGTATCTATTATTATTACTTCAGAGAATCTTATCTTGTATGAGATGGCTCGTGTTTCAGGCAGTCTGCATAACTAAACCAAAATTCCTTGGCACTTTCATTTGATTTTTGCAACACGACACTGCTTGATTCCATCACAGGATGAAATAAATTGAGAGCTTTTTTCTAAAATCTGAGGTCTAAATAAAGCATATGTTAGTTATAGGAATATTTTAAATATATTAATTCTGTATGATAAAAACTACAATATTTTAGCTATATGTTTCTGGTTGTCCATCTATGTGTGAGAAATTAATTTGTCTGTATTTGGATTTTCACCTAATATAAAAAATATTTTATGAATTCTAGAAGCAGGTGGATTCTTCATTAGTTACTCTTTATATGTCAGAGATGAGACACTGGAATGGGTTATGCATAGAAGTTGTGGATGCCCCACCCTTGGAAGTGTTTGAATCCAGGTTGGATGGGTCTTTGGGCAACCTGATCTACTAAAAGGCATCCCTGCCCATGGCACAGGGATTAGAACTAGATGATCTTAAAGGTCCCTTCTGACCCAAACCATTCTATGTTTCTGGGTCACAGGAATCCACTAATTAGTCATCTCAGCAACCCCAATCCTTGGGTTTTGTAGTGCACAGACAAAATATTAAGCAGCGGTAATAGTAAAATAGAAGACCAGGAGAAGGTAATTTATTTTCCTTCTCTTTTTTTACAGTTAGTTTTCAGTGGTAATGTGGGGTAGAGACTAGAAAAGAATTGTAAATGTGACTGTTCTTAGCCACCAGCTTAGTTTTAAAACTGCATTTGGAGTGGGGATAGGTGCCTGTGTTAGCATTTGGGATTGGCAGAATTCTCCTGCTTGGCAAATACGGAAGAATCTGGGAAGAGGAGGATTTTGATTCTTTCGAGTTTGAAGGTGAAATCTGCAGTACCATATGGATAATATCAGATCCTTCACTCCTGTGAGATCTTTCCAGTAGGTATTGCAAAGGCAAACTCACGCTTGATCTTCAAGGCTGAAATCTTAAAAGCAACTTCTAAATTTTCACTCTCATGCAGATTTTGCTTGTGTGTGACGCATACAAGCGCAGCCTAGAGGTATAAGCAATGTGAGGCAGAATCGGGGATAGTAGAATATATGGAACCAAAGAAATTAGGAAACAAAAGGGTAACAAAGTACCTGCATAAGCAAAAATTTAAAAAACAGTAAGTGTGAGGGAGTCTTTAAGAGGGGATGGAAGTGGGAAAAGCATTGCTCTGGGATGGGATTAATAAGATTTAACAGATTGTGAGATAAAAGGCACGTAACAAATATCAGAGATTTGAGGCTGGATTGGAAGAAAGCACAACTAATATTAGAAGGTGAAATTGCAGGCTGAAAGGGAGCTGTACACTGTCAGTTTAAAGTATCATTTCAAGATCAGCTTAAGTTGGTCTAATTCCAGCTGTTTCTGTAGAGGGAGTCCTGCACAGTCCTCCTTCTTTCCTCTGAATAATGTGCTGCAACTGGTAATATAAGAAAATAAAAATTTAGCCCAGTCAGGTCCTTGATCCGTCTGACTAACTGCTCATATTAACACTACAGCTGCCTCAAGGCACAGTGGAGGGGAGGCAGGAAAAGGCAGCATAAAATTGACTTAGGCTGACGATGGATCTGTGCTCTTGGTCTGAGAGTCCTGGTGAGATTGTGAGTTATAAATTATTTAGAAGAGAGTCTGGTTAGGAAGACATGGAGTGCTAACACAATGGAAGGAAGAAGCCACCTGGGACAGTACTTAGATTGAGCAGTTAAAATGGCTGCATGCAGAGGAAGAAAAGATGTTAAAAACATCTAAGAGGCCAAATAAAGCATTTAAAAGTCACAAAAAGAGAATATTTATCTTGTCTTTGTATTTACTTCATGGGCACACCTGCTGATGCAGTCTTTAATTACATGATCAAGCAGGGCATTTTCCCTACTTACAAGCAGCTACCCTGTCCTTCATGACCCTGGTTGAACAGAGCAGTGCCTGTGACCTGGGGCTTATTTCACCTCCTTGTGTCATGAATGACAGAGTCCAGTGCTCAGCAGTCCTGATGAACGCTTCAGGCTTCCATCTCACATCCTTAATGTGCATCTCCATCAGAGGCCCCCAGCATGTTCCATACTGACTTTTTATTAACCCAGTGTTTATGGCTCCCAAACAAAACATTTTTCTACCCCGTTTATCTCAGAGCTGCACCTGCAGTGTGCCATACATGTACAGAATGTGTTATGCTTACTTTTAAATGGTAATGCACAATTCAAGTTTTTCTTGCAATAAGAAGAAACTATATAGAAGGATAAAAGTAAATTCAGAATAAAATGCCTTCCAAAAAAAAGTAGGAAAAGATTAGAATATATTTTGTAATGAATGAAATATAAAGCTCCTATGTCTTACTGGTTATCATTTTAATGATTTGTTTTAAAGTATTAAATGGGGACATTAGATTATGCAGAAATACACAGACACATGCTGAACCACATTATGGATTCCATTCTTTAGAAGAAAGGGTTGGAAAAAAGCAGTTTATCCAGCCCTGTGAGAAATAAGATGCAGGCAGATGATGTCATGCCCTCTAGACTGGAATAAAAGATGTATTTTTAAAAAAATTTAGCTAACTTACTTAAATAAAATATTTTGAAAGTCTAAGAAATCATAAGCACTAGATGATTATCTTAGATTTTGCTTTGATTGTGTTCTATGGGTTCTGGTGCCTTTTTGTAACATTTTTTTTAAACTTTATTTTCTCCCTTTAAACATACCTATAGAGGATTGCATGCTTATAAGAAGATATGACTGATTCTTCTGGGTTATGCAGTTCAGTCCCTTGCTTTTGCAGCCAAGATGTCATACAATTCCTTTCATGTACTGATCAAACTCCTTACAACTATTTAGGGAGATTTTACTTCCCATACTCCATTTGGAGGCTGTTCTATTTTTCTAGTTTCTTTTCCCCTTAAATATGTTCATGGCCTGCTTTTATTATTTTGTTTTTGCACTACTTGATCTGTTGTACTTGAGCTTCAATGTAAGATGTTTACTGACTCAGAGTGTGTGTGGAGCAGTTCTGCTCACTGCTAGACTTAAAAAGCAAAGTTCTTGCTGGACAAAGGACAGCTATAGTGATGACTCCTAAGTTCTTGTGGAGGATAGATGATGCTGTAGAGTTAGGCACAGTAGGTTTCTGGTCATGCTCCCCATTTATGGATGACTAACCTTAAACCAGGTTTCACTATTGACCTTCAGAGTGTAAATGATATGTCAAGAGCCTTACCCACATTTCTCTTTTGGGAGGTTTGATCTTTCAGTGTGCAGCGCTCCACGGGGTTTTTTGCAGACTCATTTTCATTTGGCTTAGTTCTGGATTCTCACTATAAATAGTTCAAGTAAAACAGAAAGAATCTTTGTTTATAGTTTGAAAAAAAGTCCTGTTTCCCCTTTGGATTAAATTTCACTTGGTGAGAGTTGAGTTCTTAACATTTACACAGATGCAATATTCTAAGCACTAGTATTTCAAATAGGCAATAGCCATTATGCTCTAAGCAAAGTTATTTTAATATTGGACTATCTAATACTCTTAATCAAGAATGCATTGGATTTCATGTAGCTTTGGCACTTTGTTACTGATAAGTACTTCATTTGGGAAGCCAGAAATTACTAACTTTTGATTCTGAGCACATCTGCTGGTTTTAAAATTACTGGTAAAGGGAAGATACATTTTTTTATTTGTGATCCTTGAAGTATAATGTAAATAGAGGACAGGAAATTCAAGTGGCTGGCATTTTTATGTTTCAAGAATTTATTTCTAATAGCTTTCAAAGAGCTGCAGGTACCAATGTTGGCATACCCTCACCCTGAGCACTGTGTGCTGTTCTGGACCCTGCAGTTTAAGAAAAATGTGAAGGTTCTTGAACGTGTCCAGAGGAGGGCAACAAAGCTGGAACATGTGTCCTGTGAGGAGCAGCTGAGGACTTTGGGCTTGGAGTAGAGGAGGTTGAAGGACGACCTTTCTACAGGTTCCTTAGGAGAGAACATGAGGAGAGAGGTGTTCAGCTTTTCTTCTGGGTACTCAGTGACAAGACATGGGAATGGTTTAGCAGAGACTCAGACTAGATATGAAGATATGAAGAAACATTTCTTTACTGAGAGGATGGTCAAATATTTGAACAGGCTCCTTGTAGAGGTGACGGATGCCCCAAGCCTGTCAGTGTTTAAGAGTTATTTTGACAATAATGTGCTTGAACTTTTGGTCAGCCCTGAATTGGTCTGGCACTTGGACTAGATGATCATTTTAGGTACTTTCCAAGTAAAATATACAATATTTCACAATATACATACTCAATATTTTCAGTTTTCTATTTCAGTTCTGTTTCAAAAACCAAGGAGTTTTTGACATTGAAGCTTTACATCATTTACAACTTTAAAGTCATAGTCCTCTATGTGTGAAATGCTTTAAGCAATTTTATACATTACTATGTTACACAGGTAGTTAGTGTTTACCTAAAATGGAATTATTGCATTTTTCATTTATAAGAAACTACTTCTTTGCATGTTATTTGTCATTATTTTTCTGTTGAAAATTTTAAATGGATGGATAAGATACAGTTCTATTAATCAGATATTTTTAAAATACCACTATAAGTAGTATCTGCTATGTCAATGCTATAATACTACTACAAGAAGCAGTATCTGAAACAGTAAAATTCCACAGTGAATGAAGCAGCTGGAACTGTAACTCTCATCAGCTGCCGAACACCAAAAACTCCTTTGAGCTTCCTCCTGGGGCCATTGACATTTGCCTTGCCTGCAGAATGACTATGCATGTTATCTGCAAGGCATTAATCCATTAGTAATGGGACACCTTTAATCCTGGGATAGATGTCCTCTTCCTGGAAAAGGGTGTGTGTCACAGCATAAAGATTTCTGTATACCTATGTGGGCAAATAACTTCCCTCGTTGTTGGATTTGTCCCATTTAACCTAGCAGGACTTCAGTTTCTCATTTGAGTGTTTGTAGGAGTCAGCTCTGAGTCATATTTGTCCTGCAGACCTGGGCATGGAAGGGATTCAAAATCCTTGTAGGGGAATAGATTTCCAGTGTGTGCATGCACAAAAGTTGGGGCTGGGAAGGAGCCTAGAGTCCTTAGCACTAACTATGTTCGTCAATCCAGGATGTTTATGCTGGCTTAAAAGAATGCAGCAATGCACACAGAAGTGTTGCTTACATTTCTGTTATTAAAGAAAAAAAAAAAAACCAGAAAAAAAGTCCACAATATTTTTTAATTAAAAAATTAATTCTAGATCTGGAAAAAATATAATAATTACATGTCATAGCAGTGTCTGATCTGTTTTCCTGGGAAGATTCGGATGCTTTTAAATTTCAAATTTCTTTTTTCACATGCTGTTGCTATGGTAAGAATCAGCACATCAGGGAGAGGTGTCATAGCAAATAATGTAGTAAAAAATAACCTATAAGAGCTTTGTATTTCATGGTGCAGCATAGGGCCCATACTTCGTAGTTATTACTGAAGCCTTGTCAAAAGAGTTTTCAGACTGTGGGTGGCATCTCATTATTCTAGGATTGTTTTTAACATGACCAAAGTAAATCAAGAAATTCAACCTTTTTATCAATAAAATTCCATTAACTACAAATTAATTTTTACTTTCTTTAAAAAATATTAAGTCTTCCATAAATCAAGAGGGGAAACTAAAATGAAAAAAAAAAAAGAAAAAACCAAAGGGAAATATGCTAGGGCAATAGAGATGAAGCCAAGTAAAGCAAAATCAGAGATTTTCAGCTTTTCTGGGGAGTATAGCGGGGAGGAGGAGCAGAGAGGGATGATATAAACCAAGGTTTTCTCAACTTGACTTTTAGTAATCAAGTCATGGTAAAATTGGATGAGTACAAGAACGTGGAAATACCAGCTGTGGCCTGTAACTGCATGCCAAGCTCCTACGTAGCAAAGATTGATCAAAGTAGTTGAGTATTGAAAAACAGGTGGCATTTTCACATAGTTCCAGACCTAATTGCTGCAACTCCATTACCAAGAGTACTTGTGTACCACAGCCAGCTAAACAGAGAGCCTGTTGAAGAGAGTTTTGAATTTACTGAACAAAGGTTACCTGTGTTTTAAAATGTGGTGAAATAGGCTTATCATGAGATGAGGCTGTACTTTTAAAATAGCAACTGTAGTTACAGATTAATTATATGCATGAGAAGAGGTGGAGAGGGGATTGGAGACTCAAGTTCTGTGAGTAGCCGAAGACATGGGATGACAGGCAGTGACTCTATTGGAAGGTCAGGAGATCAGAGGGAGTCCTTATATTCAGTGTTAGAAGAGAGTGAGGTTGCCACACAGTTCAAACTTCAATTCATGTAACAAGACACTGGAGAATGAGAGGGCTTCTGGTTCCCTCCAGAGTTACGGCCTTTAGAGGAGACTGTGACCTACCTTGACCATTTGATAGCCAGAAATAGGGAGGCTGACCAAGAGAGTTTAATCGGAATTAAATGTTTGTTGCCACAAAATGGAGGGTTTTTTTTAATATATAAATGGTTCTATCAATCCAGATGTTGGTCTAAATTGCCACCTAAATGCTATGTAGAAGAGTAGCTCTGTAATATTAAACCATTTAAAATGGAAAGCATAAAAAATATGTTTAGTTAGAGGTTTAGTTAATTCGTCAGACTGCAATGACTTCAGTTATTTTTTAAGTAGATACCTCCTCAACTGCAGTCAGTGGCCTCATGCCAAGCCCAGCATCCATTCGGAATCATTCAGAGTTTGCACTTCAGTAGTGTTTTAGCAATGTGACAGGCTTGCCTTCAAATGTCCTGGCTGCAATTTGCTCACAGTAACTTCATTCAGAACTACCCATGTGTTTCAAGAGTTAGCTTTCTGCTGTTTAGCTGATGTTTTGATCCAACATACCAGATATCACTTGCAGGATAGTTTGCAAACTTGCAGAGCAGCAAAGTTGTGGTGATGGTGCCTTCTTGGCAGCAGAGGAACTGGTTTTCTCCCAGGGGATGCTGCTTGTTGTTTGGTCCTCTCGCCTGTAAGCATAAGTGCTCTCACATAGTGTGATGACAGTGGAATGCAATAACAGCTAGAGTTGAGGAAGCAGGAGGATAAGCTGTCCAAAAACACATAGACTTCTTGGAAAATCTCATTCTAGCATCACTCACTGACTTCCATCAGTATTAAAGAGGATTTTACACCAAAGACCTCTCTGAAAATCCTGCTAAGCTTCTGTCTTTGTCAGTCTTAGATGTGGATATTTCAAATCAGAGAGCAGAATTACTATTATTTTTAGGCATATTTTCTGAAACACTGTTGGCAATGTGCTTCTTGCCTTCCTCCTCTCATCTCCTGTAACTCTCGTGTACATTCGCTGATGTCAGCCACATCTGCCAGGAGAATGTGAAGCTCAAAATACAATCCACTCCCTAGAAATTCTTTCAGATGTATGCCTGTACAGATGAGGAGATGCAGACTGTCTGTGATGGGCTCCAAGCCTTGACAGCTCCAGATCCTTGGCATACTCCAACTAGAAGGGTCAGACAAGGGCTGGACCTTTTTAGACAGTTAAGAGACTTGCAATCAACAAAACCTTGTAGACCCTCTCCATAATGCTTTTGTTCATAACCCTGACATGATTACCACCCACATCCTTCATGGCTAACCATGGCATTCAGGGATGCTTGGCACTGTGCAGACCTTTGTTTTCTGCTGCAACTCTTCTTAGAATTGTGCTAATTTGCATTGTTATTAAAGCTTCTGGTGAGCTTTGAATAGTCATATATTTTACTAAATAATATATTTTAAATGCTTCTTTGAGAAGGGTATTATTTTGAGGTTTAAAATGTGGATGGGCTGAACGAAAAGGAATGTTCTTCTTTCTGGTACTGTTTTGAGGATGTCTTCTGACACATGAAACTTTCATTATCCTTTAATTATTGATGAAGCATTTTCTTACCAGCATAGCACTTACACACAGTAAAGTCACTTTTCAGGAGAAATTACTGCAAGCACTTTTTGGATGAGTTTCAGTTTTGCAAACTGCTTAGGTTTTTTTCCCTTTGTTTTTTCTTAGTATCCCATAAATTAAGGCACAAATTATAAGCAAGATCGTTATGCTGTCATGAATCACTCAAGTACTAATGGCCTAATGCACTAAGCCTTAATTAGTAATATTGTATTTTTAAAAAGACTATATTGTGAATGAAACTTGAGCATGCACTGTTTTAAAACTGGGCTTCCCAGAAGATTTTAAATGGATTCCTCTTCTTAGTATGTTTTTAAATAATTGATATGGCCACTTCAAGCCCTTACTAGACACACGAATTATTGGCTGCTGGTGACAAAATTTGGTTTGGGCATAATAGCTTCACAGAGACATAGCACTGCATACATCTGCTGCTCTAATTAGAAAGTTTGCCTGGGGTGCTTGTATCAGAAAGAGTGGGAAAAAATAGTGCTCCACAATCTGTTGTAACAGAGTGAATCCTGCAAAATTTGATTTATACAAGATTTGTGTTTAACTCTTTCATTTCTGCTGGAACACTGATACCAGTTTAGCAAATTTTGTACAGGCAGGACAGCACTGGCCTTACCCGAATGGGCTGTCTGCTTGCAAATGCCTCTTTTGCATGCCAGATTTAGGGCCTGCAAGTGCATTGTTCCATGGTGCAAAAGGCTATTTTGTTGTCTTCTGTAGAACAGACCATTGTGACAATTGCTACTGTCCACTACAGGAGTCTACTAAGAGGCTTTCAGTTGCTCCAACCACAGAGAATAGCCAGCAGCCCTAGTGCTAAGTCCCTTTATTCCAGGTACATGGAACTTTAAGGGCACTGAAAATAAAGCAAAGTGGAAAGGAAAGGAAAGGAAAGGAAAGGAAAGGAAAGGAAAGGAAAGG
>QUSF01000001.1:6098427-6132585 GCA_003676055.1 Chloebia gouldiae
AAGGAAAGGAAAGGAAAGGAAAGGAAAGGAAAGGAAAGGAAAGGAAATTGTACCTAAAATGTTTATGCTTTGAAGGAAGTGAAATGTAATCAGGCACATGAAATTCCCTGTTATCAACCAATGTTTCAGGGAATAGACAAATGTCTTAAACCCAGGTAAAATGTTGTGGGAGATGAAACTATTTTATGTGCCAAATTATCTGTTCATACTATGCTGTTGTTAAGCAGCAAAGAGGCAGAGCAGCTCTTCAGGTATGCTAATGAAATGTTTATGAAAGCAAAATCCAATATCAAAAAATGGAGAAATGTAGCAACCTGAGATGAAGGTGTACTTTGAGTATCTGTTATTATTTTGAACTTTCCTTATCCACATCTTTACAAAGAAATGATGAAGCAGTATGCTGCTGACATATATTTATAGACACACAGCCTGCCATACAGTTGGATTTGAATTTATTTTTTCTACAATGTTATGCTCTACCTAATCCAAGTATTTATGTAGGTTGTTAACTCAGTGATCAGTGTAACTACAAAAGTATTTTTCTTGTTTTCAAGATCACAAAAGATGATAGTAGAATAGTATCTAGGATATTGATAGGTATCCACAAATTTGTGGATAAAAAGCATAAAAAGCATTTTTATTTTTTCCAGAAAATATTAGGAATTTTTGTAAATAATCAAATGAAAGTGGTTTTGCACCAGGATGTAGGAGGGAGATAGAAAGGAAAGGAGAGGAAGCTACAAGTTGTTGTCATTTATTTATTTCCCCAGCAGCAAACACCTAAAAATGAAAGAAATCTGATTGGAATGATGAGTGACTTCAGATTACCTGGAGCTGAAGTTAAGTTTATTTTCCCTAGCAGGTATGCTTGTAGTGTTCTATTTATGAGTATTTGAGGATTTTTTAAAGTTTAATTTTTGCTGAACTGAAATATATGGTTCTAGGGAGGTTCTCATAAGAGACAACTATATAAAATTCCTTTCTTATCCTTCTAGATGATTTTTCCTTTTCAGTCGGTCATTGGCTTTTATGCAGTGTGTTGTGTTCATTTCAAAATTCATAAATTTTGACATATGTATTATTCATGTTGGGACTGGTACAAGTTTTATCAATGATTGCAGTGTTCAAAAGAACATTAGGAAGAATGAGGAACAATCTGAATGCACTGGTACTCTACAGACTTGTTCATGTTGGGCATACACCAGGACTTTTTGCATATCCTTTCTCAATCACTCTTGATACACAAGCAAAACTGAATTAAGTACCGAATGGTATTTCAGCAGCAAAGATACATTCCATTCTCATTTGTCCTGCTTGCCTCATCAGTCCAAAAGACCATATACACAGGGAATTTCTTTTCTGCCCTTCTCAAGTCCCTAGGCAATGGCACAAGACCAAAAAGATAACAGGAGGGACTTTTTATGGTCAAATCACTTCCTTGCTTCAGAAATAATCACTCTTAAAAAAATAAACTCTAAAAAACCAGAAAAACCAGGAAAAAGAAGAAATTAGAATCAGAAGCTGATGGTCAAAAAGTACAAATGTGGCTAAAACCTAAAATGTGACAGCTTAGAGATATTCCATGCATCTCGTTTCTATGGCTGGAAGCTCAGGGGGCTTACATCTTTCTATGAACTTCCCTTCCTGATGAACCAGTCCTGACCAACCTGGTATAAGGAGAGGCCTTTTTCCTTATCTAGAGGCTCATGGGAGCCTGATGGCAAGCAGCATCATGGAAGATCTAGTCAAGCCAGAGAAAAGAATGGGAGTAAATAAATTTCAAATCACATGTGGGAAAAGCTTTCACTTCCAAGTGCAAGTTTGCAAGCTTTGATTAACACTGGAAAAGCTTTTTGGTCAGATATTTTCATGGGAAGCAAGTTTTTCTGCCAGCATGGGGTGATAAAAAAAGCAGTTGGAGGTGGGCATGGAGTGTTGATCTCTGAAGCATTTTTCTGTTGAAATGAGTTTCTGAAACAAAGTATTCAATCTTGTGCCACAGCACCACATGAGCAGGATGTGGCAGAATGTTGTCATAGCGCAGCATGATCAGAATAAGAAGGATGAGCAGCCAAAACCCCAGCTACACATATTTTTGGGCACCTGTTAGTAGGCACCAAAAGTTCCTTGGATCTTAGCTGTAGCTGTGACAGAGAGCTGAATGAAATACAAGACTTGCAAACAATAAGGAAAAAAAAGCACTAAATATTTTGAGTGTAATAGAACTATATGCCAGCAGGCAGCAGGGACTCACAGAATGAGTCTCATTAAGTTGTTATATATGTATTCATACAGAGAGATATACAGAAAAAATACAAGAACTTAGATTTTATGTGGTGTTCTAAACAGAAAAGAAGACAGTGCTTGTTGAAAAGTACGGTAATTATTTTTATGCCAGATTGCTTAAAGGTTAGATGAAAAAAAATAAAAGTGACTCTGAAGGGATCCTACAATACTTATTTTTTAGGCACACTGTCTTAACCAGTACCAATTTTGATGTTACTGATTTTTGATAATCCTTTGAAAGTGCCCAATGAACAGTCCTTTGTTAAAGCTCTGTCACTTTTTTGCAGTGCTACTTATTGCAGGCTACAGTGCTGGACTACAGACTGGAATAATCTCTAAGAAAAAGGCTAAGATCCCAGTAAAGGAGCTCTCAAACAGAAATAGTAGAAGGAGATGCAGGGGAATCACTCAAAAAACCTAGCTGTCTTATTCTAGTTTGTTATTATTGTTATTTACACATGCTGCTGCAAATTATACCTGGACTGACTTGGTGTAATTTGAGATGTGCCCTGGTCTCAACTTTTTGTTGTGCAATCAACATCATTATCTGCAATGCATCTCCTTATCTTTTGTATAAAAATATAGCTGTGTATGGAAGAGTATAGGAGACATTTTAATGTATTTTCATTATCATTTCTTTCAAGGAGAGCAGCTATCCTCCCTGGGCTCCTACAGAGTCCTTCCAATACTTGAAGCATATTTTCTGCTGTTTGGAGAGTAGGTTGGGTAGTCACATTCACATGAATTGGGGACTTAATGAGTAAGAGTGCCTCATACAGATGCTTAAAAGAATTTTTCCTCCTGAGTCTGCTCTTGTGAGACTTATTATGAGGAAGACTAAAGACTGTTCCAGGCCAGTATTTGCTAAGTGCTTAGTTACAGCTGAGAGTTTTTCAATCTGCTATCTGCCTAGATATTCACAGTTTTCACAAAACTCAAACCCAAGAAATGCATGTATGTGTGTTTTAACTGTGTTGTTTATTTCTCTGCAATGATATTGCATGGAATCCACTTGTATATTCTGTGTAGAAAATCAGGTTTGAATTTCCTTATTCAAGGCCCAGTGTAGTTACACTACAAGTGTTCTGTGGTTTTGATTTTCACTGTTGAACTTCTCACAGACAGCTTTACTGGTATTTTATTATGAGTCATGGTAGTCTGCTAGTCTCATCTGTTTCTGCCTAATCTCATCTGAAAATTCTCAAGTAATATTGAGTTTCCTTTTTACTGAAAGTTTAACCTGCGGGATAAAATATAAAACATTACTAAGATATTGCCATTCAATGTGATTCAGTCTAGCAGTTTTATTTCCTTCCAAATCCACCCCAATAGCTAACATTCAGAAGCACTAAGGTTTCTGACTCTGTGAGTAAGCTCAGTGTTGAAATCCCTCTGTGGGTAAGTTCAGCATTGAAATCCCTCTTATTTATTTCACCATTTTGAACACTAACATATTCCACCACAAGGTCTCCTGCTACACAGAAATATTTTAAATAGCTCTGTTAGAGCAAGTTCAAAGGATGATCCATCTGACGTGCATTCTTCAAAGCAAGACTACATTTCTCTGCAAAAAAAAAAGTGTCTTACCTCTTCCCCTTCCTACTGTGAGTTGTGCCACAGCTGTCATTTTTTCAGTAGGGATTGTTTATAAGAAGGACCTATATTCTGCTGTTCAGCACAGTAGAAACCCTTGAGTTTTCAGTTTCAGTGTATAAATATTGATTTTTGTACCTCACTGGGTTTGTTAGTTAACTCAGAGGTTATAGCATTTTTTGTTGAATGAATGTCTTTAAGGAAGTAAAATGTGACACCTTCCTGAAGACTAAGTACTTGTTTCACAAAGTGACCATTTAATCCCAGCAGCTAACCATGGTTTATTTGGGGTGTTTGTCTTGGATCAGATGGGTTTTGTTGCTTAATAAAGCCCTTGTCAAAAATGACCACAGATGGCTGTTTATGTGGAAGCTATGCAAAATTTACATATAGAATCAAGTTAAAGTCATCAAAGCTCTTGATTCTTGTTAGGTGTGTATAGCTATTTTTGATGCATTTCCTATAGCAGTTTGCTTAATTCTTTCAACATATCTTTAGATTAAACATAAGTGTTATTCTTCATTAGAAAGCACTCAATTTTGCAAGACCCTCTTGATTTCACTTTTCTGTTTTCAGTACTTCAAGAGATTACAAACAGAGGATAAGTTAGAACTGGGAATGGTCCCATACTTTGATCCAGTGAAAGTGCTCTTCATAAAAAGCCTTTATAGCTGGTTAACCATGGAAAAACTGCACTTTGAACCTCAGACTCGTGCTGTGGGATTTGATTCCTAGAAGTCATATTTGTGGCTCAGTGACCAACCTTTGCTCTCTCTCCTGTGAACCTGACTTCAGAACTCCAGCCAGTTGGAAAGCACTACTGTAACCAGAATGAGAACAGCCTCAGGCTTGCAAAGATTACAGATAGAGGTTACTTGCAATGTTAAAAATCATCCTCACTGGTGCATATTTCAACACTTCTCTGAAAGCTCGCTTTTGCAGGTTGTTGTGCATTTCTCAGCTGCCATCAATTCCATCAATTTCTTTTGAAGCCAGTGGACCAAACCCTCAGCTTCATAAATCAGGGAAACTGCTGCTGTCCCGAAGATATGCTTGATTACTACACAAAAAGTCACAGCAAGACTGAAGATAGTCTGAATTTTTAGATCTGTATATTTGAAGTATTCAGTTCTATCCAATGCTTTTTGATAGTAGGAAAACTTTCTCATCAAATAGTTTTGTGGGGGGGTTGATGCATAGATTAGGAAGTTCCTTTATTTTTTTATTTTCAGAGAGTAGGTTGGGGTTTTTTTTCCCCATAAGAATTGCATGTCTCATTCCTCCTCCATTGATTAGTGAGATGTGAAAAGCCACCTCTGACTTACCAGCAATTCTTCTTTCAAGTGCCTTCAGAAGACATTTGATGAGTACCATCAGTTGTGCAATATAAACAGGTGGCAATATTTCAGTTACTCTCTGCAGATAGTCTCTGCCTCAGACGTGATGAACTGAAGACTTGATGGTGTTTCCTAGCAAATACAAGAAAGAGATCTTCATTGCATTGAGGATACTGTGGGAGAGTGAGCACAGCAATTCTCATAACTCAGTAACATCTGCTTTTGTCAAAAATTCCACAAGTTTGACTAACACAAACAAGAGCAAGGAAATGGGACATGAAAGGGTAACAAGTACTCTCGTGTTTGCACTTTTCCTCATCCTGCAGTCTTCCAGAGAGCCTCTCAAAGTGCTCCACACCAAGCGAGGTTTTTCACCCTCTGAGCCCTGGCAGCTCACCCTTAGGGTTTCCCAAAAGCTCCCAGTCTTGCCTACATGGAGAATGACAGCTCAAGGCTTTTTGTCACAAGGCTTTTTGTGCATTAGTGAATCAGAATTTCAGTCTTGCAAGAAGGCACTCCCTGCTCAGAATCACTACTTTCTAAATGCTGTTCCTTTCATATTTAATTCTGAAGCTATTCAGCAGGACAGCCATTCACAGCTCTCTCCTTCCTCTGCCAGGCTTTCATTCCTTCCAGTTTCATCATCAGCATGAAGGAGGTATTTCACACTTAGATGCAGTGCCTGAGTGGCACAACTGCAGATTTTTGTCTGGGGCAGCAATCTGCCTCTAGTTGTGCAAGCCTGTCTTCACAGGTGGTGGCAGTGGTGGCAATTTTGTCTACCTCTTGATGCACAGGTAGGAGCAAATGTTCTTGCTATTCTGTTTATTTAGTTAGAATCTGAGTATTACATATTTCCCTTTGAATTGTACCTGAACATAAAGAAGGCTCAACTTTTCACAGTTCTTTTACAGTTTAATGTACTGCAGTTTCTTTGGTCACTGAAAGTGTCAACTTTACTATAAGGAAAAAACACCTTGTAAGGTGTCTCAATGAAGATATTGCCTCTCCATAACTGCCTTCCTAATCCTTTAAGCCTTTCCCAGCCCAAATTCTTGTCAAATTCATAGGAATGCAAGAAATCTAGGACAACAACTTAAAACAATTACCAAGATCAGTCTCTGTTTGAATAATGCAATAGTTGTATAAATATTGAAGTTAGAGCTCTGCATTTCTGTTTGCATTATTTCTGGCAACTAATCCTTAAAGAAGCCAGGGGGTTCATAAGTGAGAACTGCTGATAGCTTACATAACCTTGTTTTGATGCTTTGTTTTCATTGTGAATCCTTGCCTGGATGTTGACACAAAAAAAATGCAGCTAAAATTCCGTTCACAACATATAATTTTTAAAAATTTTAAATTGCCTTTTAAAGGTGGCACGATAGCTAGCAAAGAAGCTGCATCTGCATATATTATTTGAGATAACTTTCTATTTTTAAGGTAGGGACTGTGAAAATATTATTTGCATAATAACTGTTGGGATATGGCTGTACTACACAAATCTTGTCAATAGAACTGTCAATAGAACCAGGAGGAAGAAAAACAATTGAGAGAGCTCATTAGCACTCCAAAGTATATACTGTTAGTTCCACAAGAAAATACTTACTGAGCTGACAAACACTGGGGAAGTTCTTCCTTGCTGCAGATAGTGTGCAGCTTCTCATTCCCATTTTAAAACAATATTTGCAATTAAATGTCTAATCAATAAATATATATACATAAAGCAGATTTACTGATAACTATTTGCTTAAGCATGAGTGCACCCCAGTCTTTCCAGAGTCTTTGCATCATATTGCTCAGCAACCATTTCCTGCTATGTATTGGTGCTCAGCATCTCAGGGAATTTGGGGGGGGAAGACTTTGAGAAAGAGAGCACTTTTCTCCTTTTAAAAAAAAATAACAAATGTTAAAATACTCAACCCAAACCTAAGGCTTAAAAATGAGTAGTTTGGGATGTGGGGCACTGACAAATGCTATAGCCTTCCATAGCCTTGCTCTTGTCCTATGCTCCTCCCAGGTAAAGGCAGCGTTTTCACAAAGGACGTGCTATCAGCAGTCAAGCTGCCATTCTGAAACTGGTGTCCAAGCAGCAATATTCTTGACTAGTTTTGAATCTTTGATACAAAATACACCTCTTGCTTTTTGATTAACCTAATGTCTACAGGAATCTTTGTGAATCTGTGTTAAACATAACCCGTGTAAGAAATTCTTATATTTGCCCGTTTAGAGTAACCTAAGAAAGATGTGTACAGGACTCAGTCTCTCAAAGGCACCAAAATTCCACAGTGTTTTCTGTGAATCTTC
The DNA here is from genome assembly GCA_003676055.1 of Chloebia gouldiae. Lineage (NCBI taxonomy): Eukaryota > Metazoa > Chordata > Aves > Passeriformes > Passeridae > Chloebia > Chloebia gouldiae. The sequence continues at coordinate 6,105,948 of QUSF01000001.1, forward strand.
ACATGAGTACTTTTGAGATCTTTTTCTTGCCCTTTTGATAATCCAACCTGATGTATCTAAGCCTTGAAGCAACTACTACACTGAAATATTTTGTGAATCAACATCCATCACAACAAGGCTTCTTTTAGTCTCAATCAGATATGCATCTTAGGATGAGAAGCCTCTTCAGAAAACTGTTGACTATAAATACCATGCATTTCCCTTTAAGCTCTTGAGCAGCTCCCTCTTAGTCAATGTAGAGAGCTGGGAATTTCCAGAGGGCCATTCAGTTACTAGATGGAGCAAGATACCCTGAGTTTTAAGAGGACAATCGCCCCCTGGTAAATGAAGTGTTTTAATTTGTCCTGAAAAGACTAAAGGAATATTTCTGTAGAAACATAAATAATAATTTTTGCAAGCATCATAATGGTTTTCAGCTATGGTTTTACAGACTCCCAGGCATCCCTCCTTAGGGATCAGTGAAAGGTAATTAACAATAACAACTCACTGTTAAAATTTTTAATTTTGTTACCTAGGCATCCCATGCATTCATCCATAAAATTATTGGGAAATATAAATGGAAAAAAACCTGAAAAACACAGAGAGCTGCTTTGTCACAGCCAAATGATTTTAGCATGCCAGATTATGATACAATCAAAGATACTCCTTAAATATCCCAAAATCATAAGGGCTTTTGTTGATACATCTAGAGACAATACTTATCTTACACTGCTTCCTCCTGGGAGCTCCATTTTCCATGTCACTGTATTTTCACAGGACTCACTGAAGCTTCATTTCTCCTCAAACCAATCATCCTGAAACAGGTCTGTATTTCTGAGTCAGTTCTTCTAGTCTTATATTTATGAGTGAGAAAGGGGATGTTTGAAGTGCGGTGCTGCAGTTGTTTGTGTGCCTGTCAGTAACATCTGCTTGCCCAGTAGGTAAAGAGTGAGACCTTGCAAGAAACCAGTTCTTTGAGCTCTTTCTGTTCACACTGATGGCAAAGAACACAAGTAGAAAGCCTTGTAAAAAGATAGAGGCAGTTCACCTCCGAAGACCACAGCCAGTGAAAGCAACAGGAACGTTTACACAGATGTTGGAGAAGGTTTTGTGATGAAGGCATGCTGTTGGAGAGGGGATCACTGATTCACCTTTATTTACTGCCCAGCAGCATTTGGAGACTATTTCCCTTTCTCCTACTTGTATTCATTCAGATCTGTGCAAATCACCCTGCCTAAGGTTCTCATGACTAACCAAGAGGGACAATTTATGTTATAGAGAATTGTGTAGGTAGAGTGATGCAGGCAGTTGAATAAGAAGAGATCACACAAAAGGATTTTGTTCAGAAAATGAAAATCTACAAAGGAAAATAAAGGACCACCCCAATAGGTAGTAAAACCTGAAGTGAAAATTGTGACTGTGAAACATTTGGGTGTTTAAACATTTCTTTAGAAACACAGCTAGTTTTACTCAGAAGCAAACATTCTAATGCTCAATTTACAGCTTCCTACTTTTTTTTTTTTTTTCCAAACGCAGACCAAAAGACCCCAAGCCTCTTAATTGAATTTATTAATTTGTGGTGAATTTTGCCAGGGTAGGCCCACAGGCTCTTTTTCTAGGTACTCTGGAGGGTGGCATGTCCATACCTAATATATCTGTAGTGTTTGAGTATGGCAAATGCTAATTTTGAAAAGGTCTGTGATTTTTCTTTTCCTCTTTTTTTCTTCAGAAACATGAAAACATTTCTGATCTGATTGTCATTGTCTTAGGTCAAACACCTAGTGATTGGAAAATGGAAAATGTTAGATATGGTAGTTTGGGTCAGGCCTTGAGTCAGGCTGTGTGAATGGCTGTTTAGCTGTACAGAAATAAATAGAGACTTCAAATTAGTATCTTGTCTTATTAGCACATGAAAATTCCATTCAAATTATGCAAAAAGACCATACTGCCTTGTCCATAAAATGCTCTTAGGGCATGATAATCTGATAATAACTAAACACCATGGAGAAGTCTTGTTATTTTTATAAAATCTAATTAGTTATGTGAATAAAAGTATGTGGAAAAAGATTAAAGATGAGACTGCTCATTTGGAACAGCTTCTCTTCTGGTTATTAATCTCTTCCATTAAATGTTGATCGGCTATTCTGAGTTCCTCAGTGAAATCACTTCTGGGAGTAAACCTGCATTATCTGGGAGCAGTGTGACTTGATGCAGGTAAGGAGAATGATGCAAATCTTTGAATTTTCTTAACATAGAGAGGGACAGAGAGATTTGTCATTGCAGTGGTGACTTTTTTCATCTCTCCTTTTGCCATGCAAATTTTGCCATCAGGTAGGCCTGAATTTTGAGCAGTTGTTAATCAGTCAAGAGATGTGTGCGTATCAGAGATTTTAAGTGGTCAGTTTTTCACAGGAGCTTAAGACCAAAAACCCCTTCATGTGTCAAAGGCTAAGAACAGGACTCACTCTGTTGAGCTTTTACAAAAAGCTGGACATAAAAGTAAGGAGTCAAACTCAGGCCTTGCATGGTATGAAATCATATTCTGTAGATTGATTCTGCTGAACCAGATGCAGGAAAACCTTCAGGAGGAAGGGTAGCCCTTTAACAACCCATTATATTTTCATGAAAGTGATTTCTGTTAGCTCTTAAATCCATGGACTCTTCTTGGCCAATATCCCTTCTCCATTATCAGAAGCCTCTCTGGACCATCAATATATAATGGTAGAATAAAAAGGGAACAGCAAAGTCAGAGTTCATGTGGCTCACTTCTTCTCTATCCGTATGTTTGCAGATTATAAAATGGGATCTCTTTGAAGTAATTTGTTATTTCCTCTGAAATTTTCTGAAATCTCCATACTTATGATATGATTCTCTATGTTTCTATCCTCCAAAAATGTTTGGATGGCTGTGCTGCTACCCTGATGTGCTGACAGTGATCTCTGCCACATGTTGATCTTTACTTATGCAAGGAGTTCCACATTCAGGTTCAAGACTGAAACTGGGCTGCTGGTCTTCAGCATTTATGGAAGCAATTGCAAGTCTTTTGGTGACATCAGGAGTATGCTAACATTTTGAATCATGAATCCACCTGTTCATCCATCATTTAAAAATCCCCGTTCTTGAGCAAATCCTACTCTGGTTTGGGATCTAGAGTCTCCTCTGAAACCTATGTGTGTTTTGTATGTATGTATGAACAAAGTCAATGGGCATTTTAAGGGATGAGATTTTTTTTTTTTTCCTTTTTGGAATTGGTTTCACCCAAAGGGAAGGCTCACTATAGACCAAAAAACTGATACGAGTATTTCAATCAAGTGAGGCACTTCAGTCAGCAGTTCCAAGATTCACTGAATTAAGGTCATTGAATGCTGATTAACATTGACCATTAGAGCATTAAATCTTTCCACCTGTAGAGAAGTTCTTCATGAATTATGTTTCAGCATCAGAAATCTTTGGAAGTGAATTATGATAGTGGCAGTGCTTCTGCTTCTTTAGTGGAGGGAAGGTGCATCAGGGATATGTCATAAATAACCAGAGATGGTTTCATGGTTCAGACTGTGAAATTTGGGACATGAGATTACTGGTCTGAGCTCTACCCTTGTCACAGGTTGTTTTCTGTATGGTCATCATATCTTAGTTTTCTAGCAATGAAACAGTAATTGGCATTTTCTTGGCTGAAAGGGTTATCAAGCACTTGGGAACAGGCTGCCTAGGGAAGTTCTTGAGTCACCATCCCTTGAGGTATTTAAGTCACATTCATCTGACACTGAGGGACATTGCTTCGGGGTGGACTTGGAAGTATTGGTTAATGGTTAGACTCTATCATCTTAAGGGACTTTTCCAATCTAAATATATCTGTGATTCTATGATGTATTTTAGGGGGAGTGGCTTAAATTTTGTGATCTAAAGTAGTTATCAAAATCTATGTAATTATTAATAGTAATTGGGGAAGTTAATGAAATTATTGGAGAAATTAATGAAGAAAGGCAGTATTTTTGTCTTTATTTCTATATTAACATTGTAGAGTTTATCTTCCAACACATTCAGCACAATCTTTTAAAATAGTAAATTGTATTCAGAAAATTTTTGTTCAATCATTATTATTCAACATTATTCAAATAAATTCATGTTGGTTCTCATTTGGGGCTTTCACGCTTTATTTTCATTTTAAGTCATAAGAAGCATGAATTTATTCTACCTGGTAAAACAAACATGTAAGAAGAAAATAACGTCTACATCATATACTTAACATTACCTATACAGGCTTCTGTTTGTTTTCTTCATAGTATTTTGTAAAAAGGAAATTTGTCATAAATTCAAGGCTGAAGAATACTTTTGCACCTTGAGATAGTGTACATACATAAAGTTAGAAGTTTTGAAACTTTTTTCAAGAGTAGGGTTAAAGCTTTTGTCTTGAAATCTTTGAAGGGTAATATGGATCATAAAGGAGAACACAGCTGAGCAGACATCTGGTTAAATATATTTCAAAGTGACCTGTAGAAGATATATATGGGTTTTGATGCTTTCTTTTTATTTGTCTAGGGTTTTCTGTTTTTTGTTGGTTTTTTTTCTTTACATCAGAACATTATACTTCACATATTCAATCCTGTATAATTGAGATAGCACAGGACACTAAAGCTGCATGTCCAGTCCTGAACTGTCAGTCAAGTTGATAATTATGTGTCCTGTTGACTGCTTCTGTCAAAAGGTGATGATGGAAATCATTACTTTTTTTCATTAAGTAACATTAAAAATATTTCATTCGCTTGAATATTATTTTTCCTGCTCATAAACTTCTAAGTTTTAGCATCCAGGAAGAGTCAAATTTGACTGAATGTAAATATAAGTTGGATTCTCACTTCCCAAAGTAACCCTTCTGCAATCCTGCATCAAGGGCTTTCTCCTCCATCTTCTGTACCACTCTTCCTTAAAAATAATGGCTTTCTCCTTATAGTTCAGCTAGGTATTATTCTGTCCTGAACTTATGTTCCTTCTCTGCTCAAAGTAGAAATAGCTGTTCTTCATAACTACATTTCCAAAATTTTTACTTACAGAGTATATTATTACACCATTTAGACCATGAATAATTCATGCCAGCATGCTTTCTTTTGGTTTACATTTGACTCAGTAGAACAATTCAGTAATAGGGATGCTAAGGTTAGATTTTACTGACAGTTCAAGAAGAGCTAATTGATATGAATTTTAGGGTACTGAAGAACACTCAGTTTTATTTAACTTCTGGTCAGGTACCACCCCTGAGTTTTCACAACCTGTCTCCCTACTGCATTGGTTTTGAGTTGCCAAATACCATTCCAGTGATTCCAAAGAAATTCTGCGCCATACACCAGGTTAATATAATAGGACATCAGATCCTGCTAAGTACGATATTTGAGATTAAGTGTATAGAGTGTCTTCAACTTAAAGATTTTGTATTAATGATTTTTATGTGTAATGATGCTTTTATTGTTTTACTGGATTATTGGCAGCATCAGTTACCTAAGGTGTGTTTGTAGGTTAAGAATCAGCTTTTGCTAATTATGATCCAAGTACTATGAAGCAATACTTTAGGTTGAATGATTCATCCTGGAAACAGTATTTTAGATGGACCAGAGGGTGGAACAGAGTGATGATAAATGAGCTGATGCACTAACCTTTTTCATGTGGCTAGCTGATAATACCCCTGTGCTGGTTTGAATTGGCTCCCCTAACAAATGCAGTCATGTAGGGTTACTGTTTTCATGTGCTTTTGCTTTGATTTTCTTCTTTCTTTTTTTTTTTCACCTTCTTGTGAGAAATACTGGGAATTTTATACTGGAGCTAAGACTTGTATGAGGAAGTTAATATCCTCATACAAGTTTGTCAAGAGTACAAAAGTTAACTATTAAACAGATGTTTGAAGTTCTGACACAAGCTTTATCAAACTTTTTTTTTTCCCTGGTTGCTGTGCTCAAGTTATTACAGATGTCCTCTACTTTAAATGATATAGAAAGCATGGTATTTTCTTGAAGGAAGTTTCTGTGAGATTTATTATTGGATAGAGTTGTTGACAATCTAGGAGTTTCAATACCTTTCTCTGAAACCTTAACATTCAGCTGAAACGAATGACTGAATGTTAAGCATAGCCCCCCTTTAATCCTTTATCTCCTATCTCTTTACTTGATGATGGTTTTATAACATTAATTTGGAGCACTTCTTCTGTGATTCTGAGAAACTCTTATCTCATCAGTGTAGCTTTTGAAACTCAGGAGCATCACAGTGTATTGTAGTTAATAACAACACCTTTTCATCTCATGCATTTAGTACTTTTACTGTAGCCACTAGCAACTTGGTTTGCTAGGTGTACAGCATAACACAAAATCTATCTCTCTTTTGGTTTGTCTGGAAATTAACATTGCCAGCTGGATTGATTAGGAGCATGCAGCAGTCCTTGATGTCACACATGAGAGTGTTTGTGGAGATCAGAAGAGTACCTTGGGAGAAAGAGGAGAACAACACTGACTTCTCTCTTTTTTTTTTTCTCTAACTAATTTTTCAGTGTATTTGAATAAAGTATTTTTCAATTTTCTATGTATTTCCTATTTATAAAACAGGGAATTATCAGTTGGGCACAATATATGCCATGACTGGAATATTGCAGGAGACATGTTTTCTCTGGCTGGTTGGACTAAGTCTGGCCTATCAATCAGTGCATTTGGGTAATGAGGGCAAGAAGCGAGTCTTGATTTTGCAGCACTCACCATTTCCCAGGGAGCAGAGAGAAAGTTCCTTCTCTGTAGCACAAACATCTTTTCCTTGGTGAAGGCAGTGCATCCCAGCATGTTTCACCAACAGCTCCTCTCTTCCTTGGTTTTCCCCAGAGCTGAAGCTTTGCCCTTGGCTCCTCTTGTTTGGGTGTGCTTTCCCTCCTGCCTCTCCTGCTACCTGCCTGTGGCCACAGCAGGGCACTAGCTGCATGCCAGCTTCTAAGATGATAAGCCATTCAGCTTATGACCTCCTCTTCTGGTCCATGAGCCTCTTGCTGGCAACCCAGCTGCCCAGACACATGTCTGGAGGATGGATGATTCACAGGTATCCACAGAGCAACAAGATCTTTTCCATTTCCCTAATGGCTCTTTGCTTTTCTTTTTGGAAACAATGCTGCTGGTATTTTCCATCAAAAACTTCTGAATAAACACTTTTCCTCGATCAATGTTCTTTTGTTCTTTTGTTTTCCACCTGTTTTTCTTATATGTATGGTATAACTCTCTTCTCCCACAAACAAATCCCAGGTCCAAAAGTCAGGCAAAATATTTTCAGTTTACTTTTTGTCACCATCATTTGTGTGGTTATCTGTAAGAGAAATTTACATGGAATGTGGAGACTTGGCATTAGTTAACTAATTTTGAACAAGAGAATGTTCTGTGGGAGACCTGGTATAAAAGTTGGCATGTGCAGTGACTCTTGTTAAAATACTTTGGAATTTAGTAGTAGTAGTAATGGAAGAGAAAGTGAATAAATATTTTCAATTTATAGCCCCTGATGTTTGAATTCAACTTCATTGTGACTAGCAGAAAATGGGTCATATTCACAGCTCCACAATGAAAATTTCCCTTCTCGCTCTGACAAAGAGAAAATGAAAAAATGTCAGGAGGAAAGATAAACAGGAATTTCACTGCAGTATTAGGCACCAAGAATAGTGAGGTACTATTTTGAAGAAAAACGTTGCAAATGCTGTGGCAACTGGCATTATCTTTGAATCAGTGCTCATGAAGTTCATAACTAATTAAAATGTGTTGTTACTCTTGCAGCTGAATTTTAACTCTACAGCATTTTAGCATGCTCTTTTTTCTTTGACCTAAATCCGTCTAATTTTTTTGTCTTCGTTAAAAGTACAGAACAAAAGCACTATTGTGTCTTGTGCTGTGCTCAAGCAGATCAAGTAAGTTTGCATTGCTAAGCAAAGCCATTACATTTTAGTCATCCCAGAAATGTATGACCCTGACACAATTAAATGAGATGAGTGTCCACATGATGCAAATGTTAACTGGTTTTGTTTAAACCTGTTTGTAAAACAGACTGTCTAATAGGGGAACAAAAGAAAGGGACAAATCTGAAAATATTATCAGGCATAATAACACTTAAGTCTAGAGAGGAGAAAAGCATTTCATTTGTGGATGTAAATGAAATATCATTATGATTCAGTGTCTTCAGGAGAGTTCTTCATTTACATTGGTTATTGGTAGGATTTCTTAAGGATGATTTAATATATATATTTGAAAGCTTTTTTTTTTTAAACTGGGAGATGATTCAGAAGAGCATGGCTGCATCCTTGCAGATATAATACGATCCACACTTCCCAGTCCTGCGATTTAGCTTGCTATTCTAACCAGAAGAAAATGGAATACATTTTAAAATTCTGTGAAAAATAACAGAACACCCTATGTGCTAACACATTCAAGACAATTGTTTGTGATATTATTAGATTCTGTTTTGGAAGTTCTATTTACTCTCTTAAAAAACTTGATTTTTATTTAAAACTTTCTGGGTTTATTGGGAATTTTTTGCCATGAAAGCAATGATCTTTGATCTGTTGGTAGGGTAGGATCACCAGCTGCCTTACAGGCTTTCATGCAGGCATGTGTTGCTGGTGCCTCATGGCCCCAGTTGAAAGAAATTGTCATTGCAGCCCCTTCCGTAGGCACGTGTCACCATGTGCTTACAAGGCTGGTCCTTTAAATAAGCCATAAGCCTGAAGTTCATGCAGTGCCAAACCAGGACAAGACCCTGCTGCCTGCTAAGAAATGGGGTGGGCACCAATTCTTTTTAATGTGGCTGAATATCTGGGACTCTAGAACAAAGGCTGACCTAAAGGTTTCAGTATTTCTCATCAGGAGCATGAACCAAACAGGAGGAACAAAACTAAATAAAAGGAATATTGAAGGCTTTGGAACAGAACAGATCCTGCAAACTACAGTGCCTATTGCAATATTTATTGAATAACCTTCAGTCTACAGCACTGACCTCTAGTTCACATCTTTTTCAGGATGCAATACTTAAATCCATCTCTAAATAAAAAAAAATCATTATGTTTTAATTTTTTTAAAAATATAATTTCTTTTTTCTATCTTCAAAACTTCTAAATGTACCTGCAGTTTTTCAGGAAAGGTTTCACAACATTGGATCTACAATTCATTGCCAAATGTACATACAACAATTACCTATAGAAATTTTCTAAGAGTAGCTGCTGGACAGCTATATTCTGGGTTTTGTTCACTTACTACCCTCCTACAGATAAACCTGTGGACAAAGAAAACATCCCTGAAATGTAATGAGCATCAGAAGGCAGAACTGTGCATAAGAACAATTACATATTCAGGATCTCACGGCAAAGAGAAGACACATGGCAAGCTACAAATCCTGCTCTTGGTGTCTTTCCTTCTCCCATCTGGATCACTTTCTGTGGACTGACATAGAGAGGTAGAGAGTTCCTTTTATTTTCAGGAGAAGTATTTTCCAGGCAAATTTAAGAAAGATGTAACTCCAGACTGAACTTTTTTGGTATCTTAGCTGAATGCACAAAGCACTGGTGTAGCTATACCGGAGCGAATTCCATGAGGTGGATTATTTCTGAAGGTAGGCAAAGAGAAAGGAAGGTCTGTTCGCCCTATTTCAGGATTGCTTTATCACATCTCTATTCTGCAGTGAGTAATGTGTTTATACTCATATGGCTTTAAACTGTGACCCAGATAAAAAGAGGCATGTGTCATCTCACCATACCTAAGCCACTCAGTATACTTTTCATAGCTTTTGTTATTTTCTTGGACACATTCCACTTTCCTGCATGACATTTCCTAGGTTTAGACATTTTAGAAGCATGTTGTTTTTTTGACAGCTGGGTTTCAGGTGTGCTGATGATCAAGTAGCCTAATTTTAAATGTTGGCAGTGTTACTTCAAATGGGATTGTATATTTGTCATGAATGTATGTTATTATGCTCTATATTTTGTCCTTTTTTAAACTTTGAATTCTCTAATGGTTTTGTCATCTGGCAACTCTTTTTTAAAATGTGTTTTCAGCCAGTCCCTGGAATTTTTCTAGAGTCAGCCAAGCACAGTCACAGTTGACATTATCTTGTGTTAGTGATAGTCCTTGTTATGAGTGGAAGGTTAAACTAGATGACCTCCAGGGTTTTTTTCCAAACATTATTTCTATGGTTCATCATGTATTAGTCATCCTTTTTACTGTGTATCACAAGTATCCTTACTTTTACGTGCTTCCTGTGACTTCTTAACGAGTTTGAGATGGAGCCCAAAGTCACTCCCTGCAGTTCCAGCAGACTGAGATCTCAAGAGAGACACAAACTCCTGTGAGTAGCAGGCAATGCCACATTCAGATGGCGTGTGTATTAGTGCTATTATAAGTTCTTCTGTAGCTGGTGCTCTGATGTTTCCCTCGTGGAAGAGTCATTGCACACTTGCAGTGATGAGAGAGACCTCAGAAACTGAGTGTTCAGATTTATTTCAGTAGCTGTCTGAAAAGCTTCACATTTTGTACCCAGATCTGTGAAGGTGGAGTTTGATGAGATTGATTTGACCTAGTGGAGAGTGGGATCTAGCAGTGGACAGCACACATCGAACTTAATTCACTGGGGTTTCTCCTGTACTGTGCCAGCTGCAGTGTTGACAAAGCAGTGTAGTTATTTGACCTAGACCCTTGATATTTGCTTGAAAAGACATGTGCAGAACTGTAAATGTGCTACATGTGTTGCTGTATTTGTTAGGCCAAGGTGTGGTATCTCACGGAAAACTCCAGTAGACCCTGTACCCATGCACTTTCACATAGCAAGAAATAAATAGATTGGTGGTGAGGAATGGAAAAGTAAGAACCAGTTGAGGAATGACAGAGATTGTATAAAGAGGTAAAAAATAAAAAAATGAATAAAATTTAAATGCATATCTTGGCTAAGTGAGAGACAGATGGAGGAAATCTACAAATTTTGGGGGTGTGAAAGCTCTCCTGGAAAATGCAGCTCTGTTGAAATCAAAATACTTTACAAAGCAGGTCAACTGCAGTAGACTTTTGCTTCAAAAAATAAAAATAGACTGTCAGACAGAACACATTTTAATATTTTTGAATACATCTTTTTGAATTCTTAGTTTTGAAGTGATCCTTTGGACTAGTTTTTTTATCTATTTTGATTTATTTAGAAATAAGTGCGAACACTAAACAAATAATCAAAGGAGACATGGAATTTTCCTTCCAAGATTATTTGAAGTGTTCCAGTTTTGATGTAATTTGGAGCAAAGCCAGAGTATAAAATCCTTGGAAATTGCTGTCATCCATTCAGTTCCCAGGGGGCCTGAGAAGGACCCTGTTCTGTATCGCACTTCAGCTGGTATCTCTTGAGATGCAGAAGCACCAGTAATTGCCAGTAGCTGTACTAGAGCTCGTTTGCTTTGCACTCTGCAGTGCAAGGGATTGAATGTGCAAGTGGTTCCAACACCCTGCTACGCCTGATGTCCAGCTGTAGTGGTGCCACTTCTCCTGTCACACAGCTCGGAAAAGTAGAAGCCTTGCTTTTTTTCCCCACGTGTTACACCGAATCTCTCTCAGGATCAAAACAATTTCGTAAGGGGATATTTTCCTATTAACACTTTCTTTTCTCTGCCTTCCTTCTTTTTCCATTAAATCTAGTACAAGTGACTGGGATAAATGCTGACTGGTATGTCTTGCAAGAAACAGCTCAGTTCCACTATTGGTTATTAACTAAGTGTTGTGGGCCATTGAGAGATTCTTCTTGTATTTGTACATGGAAGGTTGGAGTGTTTAAGGTGTCATTTAGTGCTGAAGAAGTTATTTTTCTTGTGGAAATTCACAGAAAAAGTGTCTTGGAAAAGTGTTTGCTATCACTGCCTACTTAACAGTCTATTACAAATCTATTGCATTACAGTAAGCTAGTTTGGTTGGTCTTTCTTTTTTTTTTGAAAGACAAATTTCCTTGTCTTTCCTTATGTCTTGTAGGTAGGATATTTGAGGAAACATATAGGTAGGACTTCATTTAGAAGTAAAACAATTGAATGAGCTTCTCAATCGAGCATGAAAATTGAAAAAAACAAGACCTGCAATTTTCATCCTGTTTTTGGTCCTGCAAAACAACCTTTGGATTCATCTGGTGTGAGAAATTTGCCACAATCCATTCAGCACTTTTCTGTCCACTTTGATGCAGTGCTGTCATTACTGTGAAATCCATGTTCAGGGGCTTTTTTTCCTTTCAGGCAAGCACATCGCTCCTGCTGTGGATAATTGGTTATGTATGGTAGCATGGGAAGAAGACTTTTCTAAAGTGCTTACAAAGACACTGCTCTGCAAAACTGCAGTAAATAGCTACTTTAGCAGTGGTTTTAAAACCTAATTTATTAGTTTATCCTTTTTAGACATGCCAACCTTTATAGTAGCAAATACAAATTGCTTTATGGTTTAAAGACATCATCTGGCACTTTTGACTGCTACTCAAGAGATCTGTGTGCATTCAAGATCAGTGGCAAATTTGCTTTGGGAATGGAGGATCTAGGTGTTCCACCCAGCTATCTTTTCAGCAGACTCCTTACTAGAAAGGAAAGTCAATTTGTCCCTGCTAAAACTTTGGTTTTTGTGTTTCATTCTCTGTGGAACCAACTTTGCTCCTCTCAATAGGTAATGCCACTCCCATCTGCATCACAGCTGGGGGAGGATAGTCAGAAAGTCTTTGGATCCCATGTGTGAAATGGAGACTGATGAGTTTTTCCACAGAAATACCTTTTTATGATAGAAAAAACTTGCATGTTTGTGCTTTGTACCATTTTCAATGGCATTTACTGTGTTTCAAGTAAAAGGGTTTTGTCACAAACCATAAATATTCTACAGTACTAGTAGGGTTAAATATTTTGGAATTATAAAGTGCTTTAAAAATTTGAATAAATTAGTTTTGGGTGGAAAAGGAAAAGAAAGATTTATCATTTCTATATCTATTCAGGGAAGGTACTTAAGGGCTACTGTGTCTTTAACAGATAATTAGCATAAATAACTTGGAAATTTGTGGAAGTTACACAATTAGAGCTATCACTGTAAATAGCACAAAAACTGGAGCTTCTTCAAAATAAGACATTAAGTTCAGATTGTTGAGTTTGTTCTTTTGGTTTGGTTTGGTTTGGTTTGGTTTGGTATGGATTGGTTTGTAAATGGAAAAGACCAAGCTGGATATGAAATAAAAAGCATTATGCACAAAAAGAATCTAATAGCTTTACATAATATCTCTTGAGTGAATGGCTTAGATGTACTTTGGTGTCAAATTTCATCTCTTTGTGCATGACAAAGAGATTTTCTAATAGCAGATACAAAGGAGTAGCCAGGAATCTATGCCAATCAAATGACAAAGCAGGTTATGAGCTCGCTTCATTTAGGATTGAGATCAGTGTAATACCAAGTGGACGGCCATGAGGGTTTATTAAACCTATATATATTTATTATCAGCCATACGTAGTTTAAAAAGTACACATATTATTTATGAAAGATGTAAAATCTGGAGCTAGCTTGCTTTCAAAGGCTCCTGTGAAAATTAGTCCTTTATGATGGTTTCATAAAGCCATTAAATGGCTAGACCAAATGTATTATTAAAATGCTGAAGGATAAATTTCATACAGCAGCAGGAAGCAATGTGTGTTCCTGTTGAGATGCTTTTCCATTCATGAGAGAAAATGGTTTTTTTTAGTATGTAAATACCGAATTTGTAAAATATATGTGGGAAAGCTTTAACATTGTAGGAGCTCCAGTTCAATGCTTAGCTTGTAGAAATATGTAAAGGACATATAGATGAGACCTTCAGAAAGAGAAAAGCAGAACAGTTGTGGTTCATTCAAACATAGTCATAGAGGAGACTCTTCAAAGTGATGGAGACACATGGCTCAGCTTCCTTTTGACCAGGAAGGTGGTTATCAGAACTTAGCTGTCCTGAGGTGGTCAGCTGAGGTGGGAAGGACTGTTTCTTATCACTGCTGGGGAGGCCCACTGCTATCTGACTGCAGACCTGGGAGCTGGCTGTGCTGATCTCTCAGGGTGGCAAGTCTCAGGGCTGCTGGGTTACACACAAAAGTCCTCACCCTTGGTCTTCCAGTACTACTTGGTTCTGATCTGAAATCCCCTCACAGAGCAGACCGTGGTGATTCAGAGGAACATGGTGCTTGAATGATCCTAGCCTTTTCTCAAGATGTATTTTGGTGTTTCCATCAAACACGAGCCTCAGGTAGGCAGAGGTCAGGGTTTTTTGCAAATGTTTGGCAGATGTGTCACTCCTGACTGCTCAGGATGGCTGGTCTTCAGTGCTATGCCTATTCATGTGTAGTCTTGTAAACAACAGCAGTCACAAACACCCCTATATTTCAAAGTACAATGTGAAGATAAAGGTAAATACTTAAATTATATATTCTCAAAAATTTAAAAAAGAAATTAGTTATAGCATTTTGGCCTTCTAGGTGACATAAAAACCCTGTGTTCTCTCAGTGATTGAGAACTGTCCTTTTTAAACCTGCATCTTCTGTATCTTGTGCTGATCTTTTCCATGAGTCACTTAATTGCTGCCTCACAGGAACCTTTGTGGAGTGAGTCAAAGCTGTGCAGGAGTCCTGAAGTCCCTGGATAATCAGAGGGAGCATGCTGAGTGGTTATAATAATAGAGATACCAACTGCTCTGCTAAAAACCTTGGCTTGCCTCTGAGTCAAAGATTTCTGCAGTATCTTGCCTCTTTTCAGTAACCCTAGACAAGCCAGAGCAATAGCACTGAGTAAGCAGAATTCCTTTTCAATGCCTTGATAGACTTTTACTGCTATTTTTGTGCTAGAGAAGTCCTAAAAGGAGTGCTCAGAATTCATTGATTCTATTTTTTCCCGCAAAACATGTGGAGAGATTTTACTACATTTCAATATGCTTATTTAGTTAATCATACAGAAAGAAACTGATATTTCTGTCAGGGACATTTCCAGCTCAGTGGTCCATCTTGGAGAGTAGGAAAGTATAAAAATAGATTTACATAGATCTGTGTGAGTGACACAAGTATCTACTCCCAGGGAATACATCTCATAATATCATCTTTATTGCATTTTGTGAGCATCAGACATACTTCAAGCCTCATACATTGTGAAGACAGAGCCATGGCAGGGGGATGGGGAGGGGTTTAAATAGCTTCTGCTACTTTTAAAAATTTGAACATCACAATAGTAGTAATACAGCTTGCTGATTTTTTAATATGTTCAAAATATAGTAATTTTCGCTTATGTTCAGTGGTGTCCATGAATCAATGCTAATTTGTAAATGGGCTGAAATGGCTAGAGTTTGCAGACATAAAAAAATAGCTTTTTAGTAGGCTGAAGAGTCAGCATTCATTATGGGAACAGTAACCAGGTTTGGTTTTTTTTTTCAAATTCAATTAACAATGACAATACTAATTTAATTGCAGGAGGAACTTACCATCCCTTGGATATGATGGCATTCAATTCTTATTTACTCACTTCTTAGTGATTATGGAGCAAAGAATAACCTAGACATGTTGAGTTCTAGGTTTTCCAGAAGTGCTTAAAGCAGTAGTGGGTCAGAATTTTTTGTTGACAAGACCAACATGTGTTGTAGTTTACAGATTCTTTAGCTATTAAACTACTAGTTCAGAACAATTTTCAACTTAGATTATTAATTCTTTTGTAAATTAGTGTTTTATTAATATAACTTATTGAGACTAAAATAAGTGGATACATGAAATAAGTAAGGAGTTAAAACAACTGCTTTGAGCAAAAAAAATCTTTCAAAATAAATAAAACATAAACAAGTTAAAATTGTATTAACAAAAAGTCATAAAATTAAATTAGTTAATTCATTTTGCGTTGAAAACACTCCCTGATGTAACAAAACCACTTGCAAAAATTCATAAAAAATATGCAAGAGCCATAATTTTGCTTTAGTTTTATGAAGAGGCAATTCTTCTTCACAGGATGAGGAGAATTCTTGTCTTTTTACATACAGTGTCAGTTTTGGGAGCCATACAAAAGAAAAGAAAGTGGATAAGTGTGTGACCAGTACATAACATAATGCATTGCACAGAGATTCCATTAAAATACAATGGTTTCCACTTGACTACAGCTATTCCTCATTTTATTATTTTACCTATTAGCTTATGAGTTTACCTAGTTCAGCTTGCATCATTCACACAATCTACAAAGCAGCTGTCTAAGGAGATTTTTTGCATAGGCTTGAAGAAGAGAAATACAAAATGACATGATAATATGAGGATAATCCTGTTATACCCTTTTATGTGGGTGTGGCCAAGTGGTGTTATTTTTAGTTAGGGTCAGCTAGGGTTTTTTGTCCTACACCCTTCTGTTACAGATCCTGTAGAATTTGTGTGAGTTTTGACAAGAACTACTTGGTTGTTCTATATTAATGTAGATCATCCCTTCTAGAGTCACAGAACTGTTTTAGGCTTTGAGATCCTCTTGTTAGAAGTGCTGTAGGAGCCATGATAAGATGGTTTCCCTGATGTAACTTCCATTTTTCATACCTTACTGTCTAAAAAAACAGCAGGAGAAAAAAATCACTCTCAAGCAAAACAAATTGTCCTAACCTACCACTTTAAAAAAAAAAAGAAGCATTTGGCTTTTCTTACAAACCATGGGGCAGCATCACTCCTACATGAATTTTTATCACTCTTTCTGCACATGTTTCTATTGTTGTGGCAGTAAATCTTTGCTCATGTGATCTGTCATGCTATGGGTTATCTTCTATGGCTTCTGGGATTTTGAAACTTGCTGTTGTCTTCACCCATGGATCAGAGGGCAGTGGGGCCTGTGCAGTGAACAGAGCTCTTTCACAGCCATCAGCAGCTGTGGTGAGTCACTGAGGAGGGCAGTGCACACAATCCACCGTCCTCATGGGCAGGTGAACAGCAGCAATGGTGAATCGGGATTAAACAATCCATTTTTTTTTACAGTCCTGTATGGATTTTTTGTTTTGTTCCTGAAGAATCCTCAGAGAAAGGCATTTCTCTGGCTGACATAGTCTGTCCTTCATTTCCAGCCAAGTTCACAGCTGTTTCCAAGCTGGAGAATTCCCATAGAGTGCAGTCCCTTGGCTCAGTTGTTTCTTTGAAAGCAGTGACCCTAGATCTGCAGTGCATAAACATGCATATGCCTGATTACAATAAAAATGTCTAAGTGAGACAGTTCCCCCACCACTGGCTGTTACAACAATAGTATTTATGCTGTTCATTTCTTGACTCCAACAGCTAGGTAACATAAATAGTATTTGCCTTTTTTTACTTAAAGAGCTTTTTGGAAATCTGAAATTTTGCTCTTCCTTTTTAGACTGACTCTAGAAACCTACCCATTTTTAAAATAGGTGTAAATCTTATTGAATTTTTGAGGGACTAAACCTCTCAGTATGTTCTCCTGTCAATGAACATTTTTTTCTTCCAGATTGTCAGATCTTTATGTTCCTGTGGATCAGTTGCACATTTTTTATAAGTTCTGATGGGAAAAAAACCCAACAAAATGATGTAATATTTTACAAGTTTTTCTTTCCTTTTAGCTGTCTGTGTGGATGCCATTATTCAACATTTTCTAATCAATGTGGTTAGTGTATACCAGTTATAGAACTGGAGTGGCTAGACCCCTGCAAGATCCATGCACAGCTACCCAGAATTATAGTCATTTGCAAGAGGCATCCTGTGATTGCTCTGATGTTGTAAGAACCACTTATTCAAAACATAGCCATGACGTGGTGCTCATTCACCTGAATAAAACGTTTTGATGACTCTGGTTCTAGTCAGAAGCAGAGTACATGGTAAATGTATCTCCAGGGGCAAATCTGCAGATCTGGGGTTCCCTGCGGGGTTTCAGCTTCAGGCTGGATCATTATGGCAGTTCAGTTCCTACAGTGAAAATCTTGATCTTGTCTAAAAGTTTTGGAACTGCTAATCAGACAGGGATGAGGCAGTAAGAGCTGCTCTTGGTTAAACACTGTTGTCCTGCCACTGAAGCTGACAATACACGTTTTTCTCCCCAGGAGTATGATTGGATTGTAGGCTTTTGTAGCAAACTACAAAGTGGTCCAAATTTCCTCTCAGTGAATTTCTACTAAGATTTTCATTTCAAACAACAAAAAGACTATAGAACATCAACTGATAAGGCTACGTGGTATGACCTTGCCCATGGAGAGCAGCTAACTGCTGCTGTCCAGGAAGTTTTACTTTAACAGCAAGCCTTTGAACATCAGAGATGTTGAGCTGTAGCAAAGCAGAACCTCTCCAAAATCTGTGAGATCTTTTGTGTGCTGAATACTGAAGCAGACTGCAGCAGTAGTAGTGCTGTTTTATATAAATGTTAAATATGTTGCTAAATAAAAACTATTCATAGGTTTATAAACAAGGCTCTGTAGGAATGTGACAATACTTCTCTGAACACAGAATTTTTTATTTGATGTTTCTCTCCTGTTGACAGATATATCAACTTTAAAGTAGGGGTCCCTGTTGAATATGAATTTGAGAGGGCTGATGCACATTGCTTAGTCTAAAAGTGTAAAATAAGTTACTCTAAAGCTATTTGCTCAAGTTGACAGACTTTACAGGATATCCATAAATAACTTTGTGTGAAACTTGAATCTCCTCTCAAAGTTAAGCCATATGCCAATTTCAAGATATCCAGCAGAGGAGCATCAGACATATGCACCACTCCCTAATATTTTGGTGGACCACATGGTTGATAGGAGACTGCAGCTTATGCCTTCTGAGGGTTGAGTCAATGGAATGACTTCTGTTTACCACCATAGATGTTTGCTCAGGCACCATCTGTTGAAATTTTCCCCATGTTCGTAGTAGATATCTGATTATTTGAAAATACAATCATGTCTTACATAATATTATTGTGTATTTAAGGGGCCATTGAAATGGGCATAGTAGCAGTGATTTTATGGATAACAGTCTAAAACAAAGAATGCAACATGTTGCATTAATAATTAATTACATTAATTATAATTAATAACATTAATAATTAATCATGAAGGAGTAAATTGGTTTCTCAAAGGAAAGTATTTCCTAAACAGAGAAATTCTTCAGAAGAATGTAGGACTTACAAGAAAAAAGTATTGGAAAGCTCAAGGAATCTAAGAAAGGAGAATAAAAGGACAGCAAGCCCTCTTTCCTTCTTTCCCCCATTTATTTTGTTCAGAGGGCCATGATGAATCATACATCCCTTGCGACTTGCAGGAATGATCTTAATGTACAAATGGCTTAAAGAGAGCTTCACTAGGAAGGAAAATAATCAATAGGATGAGATATTAAAAGGGAAGTTTTCCCCTTCTTACTCCAAGCAGCACTGTCAACTCTCTATTGAATTTATGATCTACAGGAAATTAAACATTGACAGCATCACCCACAAAGATAAGCATATATTGCTTAGGGTTAATGACTTGCTGAATTTTCTAAATCAAGCTATGTATACATTAGTACCTCAGATTTTTATCAAGTGACTGTTGGCAAGTAACCATGGATAATGATAGCAAATGAAAATTCCTTTTATAAATGACAGAGTTGTGCTGTTGCATTTTAAGATCTGGCTTTCCAAAATCTGCCTACTGTCTTGGCATAACTAATTACATGTGTGCAGTATTTTGTTTGAATAACAGAATTTTTATGTCATCCACTTTTGCACACACTTATGGAGGCCTAAAAAAGGAATTAGAGATGCTGAAGCAGTTTGCAGTCCAGCAGATTAGGAAACATGTGCCCATGGTAGATTGCAAATTCATAATTAAGCATCTAAATTAATGGTTCCACTTTAAAAAGTGCTGGGCTCTCAGGAGTCCCTTTATTTGCTTGAGATATACTGATCTTAAAATTAGGCCCCAGCTCATGATATCTGCAGCTGTAATCAGACTTTTTCTTAACTTTCCAGCTTCCCCAGAGCTGCAGGCTCCTTTGAGCTAGAGGAGTAAACAGATTGATTGAGCCCAGGGGTTTTTAGTTTGCTTCTGTTTTAAATCACATAGTAGGGGCAGGCTAGTGGCAGGTCTGTATCCTTTTCCTTTCAGCGATATCAAAGCCCAGTTGACTTTCCAGACTTGCCTCACTGACCTACTGGAGGAAGGCTCCTTGATCACCAGGGCAGGATGTCCTTTATGAAAGCTAAGCCAGGGGGCAGGTGATGATCAGTGGGAACTGGCTGATGAGAAGAGGGCTGTGTGATACATACACAAATAGAGAACATTGCTACTGTTGACATTTAGGTTATCTCTTTGGAAAAAAAGAAGGAGAGAAGCTCCACGCAAAATGTTCAGAATCATTTGGAGGAGCTTGTGTATTTCCACTGGCCTCAGAGGGAACCTCATTTGTCAATCTAAACTAGATATCTGAAATTCATGCAGCAATTCTCTAGTTTGGCAGTCAGAGTTACTGTAGATGCTGTTTTCTTACTATTTTCTGTACACTACAGAGTGTGATCTATTCATTTTTCACTAAAATTTAAGGAAGCAGTTGCAAACCAAGTTTATTTTTTCTTTTAATGAGGAAACAGAGAGGCAGAGAAAAAGCAGTTTTGCCAAAACTGCGGGAAGAATTTCAGATAGAAGAACATATTCTTTGGGATGTATAATGATGGTACATGCATCTCTAACTTTTCTTCCTTTGCAGGCCTCTCTTTAGGCACTGGTCAGACACAACAGTCCCTTTGCTTTGTGAGCTGAAAAAGATTAAAGCCTAGATTGGTTTGCTGTGCTTGGTTGGTACTGGGTTTTTTTTTTTTTGTTTGTTTTTTTAAAACTCTATTATTAGAAACCTCAGAGTCTATCACAATAGTAAGAGAAATAAAATCCAGGTCAAGTATATAGCACTTCCAATAATCCAGGGCACTGGCAATGGATTACCAGAAAAAAAACCAAAAACAACAACAACAACAACAAAAATAGACAAACACAAACAAATAAAAACCCCACCCACAAATAAACAAAAAACCCAAAACAAACAAAAAATACCAAAAAATAGACACACAAAAAAACCTCCCAAACATAAATGCGGTGTTTAAGTAAAATTTCCATGGAAATTGCACAAAAAAGGGAGAAATTTTGCAACAAACCTATCCTTCTCTTACTGCTTTGTATCCAAAACTTTTTGTGGCTTTATTTGTCTTTCACAAAAAAGAATTACAAATGTGAAAATGAGGTGGCAGACCAAATAGACCTTTGGCAGACCAAAGAAATAAACCTTTCCTGCTTATGTTTCTCAATCTCCACCATTCTCATCCTCTCAAAGTCCTATCAGTCAAAACCACAGCCAACAAAATAACTCAGATATAGGATCAAATAGAAGAAACGTCCATTCCCACTGTGAAGGGTGCTGAAAGCTTGTTATGAAAGACAAATGCCATGGCTCTGACACAAACACAAGCACCATGGTAGTAACATCTCTTCCCAGCCAAGAGTTAACCGTGTTGAAACCGTTTTGGTTTATCAGCCAGGCAAAAAGCCAAAGAAATTCACTTTTCCAAAGGGAAGAGTGTCAGTCTGACCTTCTCAAGTGTTAGTGAGCCTTTAAAGAAATCTCTCTGGTAAACTCAAATTTGGCATAATTTCAAGACTGCAATTTGTCAGCATCACTGATAGGGCACTTTAGCTTTAAGTGAAGAACAGATGATGAACAAAAATACATTAATCATTTTTCATGAGGCAGATTCAAAGTGGTGAAAAGCCAGTATTTTATTATGGTTGTATTTTTGGTGGCAGTTTAGATTTGCCCAGTCTTCATGAAGAATTGAGCATTTATGGAAACATGACCATCAGAGTAATAGTACTAAAAGAAAAGTAGTGATATTAATGCAAGGTCTCCTGTTGCAGTCTTTGACTGTTTTCCCTCTGGGTTTTGGACAGGCTAACTAAGCGTATTTCTATTTAGAGGCCATTAAGGAAGCTTCTTTCTAAAGAAAACAGAAGTACATGTTTGCTGGATAAAAAGGTATTGCTCATATTTCATATTAAATCTACAATCTATTTAGCAAGACTAAGATTGATGTACCACTCTGATGCCTAAAAGCAAGGGGTCTCAATTTCTAGTCTCACAGAAAAATCCTGAGAATGTGGAGGGGAGAAGAGGGTCTTTCACTGAGTTGTGGAAAAGCTGCTGTCTTTACTGTTCTGTCTCTCTTGTGTCAGGATTCTTCTTGCTTCTGAGCAGGAGGTCTGTGGTAGGCCTCCCTTTTGCATGCTGCAATCTTCTGGGAAAGGCTTTCCTTCAGAACACATACATTGATGGAGAGAGAAGTAATTTCTGTATTTTTGGAAGCTGCATGCAACAGACTAATCACCTAGAAATTGTACATGTTGAATTTTGGATGACCAAGTTATGAAACACACTAGTTTCATAACTAGTGTGTTTCATAACTTGGTCACAGTAGACAGGGAAAATTTCTATATTGTCCCTGAATGTATAATTAAAAAAAAAAAAAAAAAAGAGAAGCTGTTTCAGAAAGTCTTCAAAATTTTTTTCTAGATGTTCAGGATCAACTTTTCAGATAGGTGGGTGATCACTGAGATTTCACAGCCTAGGTCTGTGGAAGATCAACATCTAAAAATTTGTAGAGAAATTTCAAGTTGCAACCAGTCAGACTGTAAGGATGTGTTAAGTATCTAGAGAAGCTGGAATGCCTATAATGAGAATCCAAAAGTACAAC
The DNA here is from genome assembly GCA_003676055.1 of Chloebia gouldiae. Lineage (NCBI taxonomy): Eukaryota > Metazoa > Chordata > Aves > Passeriformes > Passeridae > Chloebia > Chloebia gouldiae. The sequence goes on from QUSF01000001.1 coordinate 6,128,636, forward strand.
AGTCACAGAATTTAGTCCAAGTTAGTACTAAGTACTGCTAAAAATTCTAACAAGTACCTACATGCTTCTTTTGGCAGAAATAAATGCCTCTTAAAATAATTCCAGAAACTACAAAGGAATGTCCTAAACATCTATGAGAGAGAGAAAGATAAAAAGGCTTGATACTCTAAATTTGCAGAGATTAAGAAGAAAGGGAAAGATCACAATAGAGGAGGAAAATGGGATCACCTTAAGGGCTGAAGTAATATCATTAGAATGCAATTTTACAGTGAGAATTGGAGGGTTATGCATTTAAGGTTTCATAAAAAGCTCTGATTTTTTCCTAAAGAGATACTCAGCTAAGTGGCAGGAAAGAACTATTTTCTATGGAGCAACTTAAAGATCATGGCTTCTTATTATAGCAAAACAAACACTAAGAGTATTTTTATTTTAACAGAGTATTATTCTCTGTTATAACACTAAGTAGATAAACATTTGAGATGAATGAAGTAAGGGACTGCACTGGCACAAAGAAAAAGTGGGTATAAACATGAAACAAATGAAAAGGTTTTTAGCTATTAGAAGAATGGGTTTCTGCAAAAGCTTTTCAATCTGTGCAGAAAAAAAAAACCCAGCAAGTTCTAACATGAAGGTTATGGCATTTGTAAAAGGCTTGATCTGGTGTTACTGGGCAGAACTGGTGTCCTATTAGGGGAGAAGTAAAAGGTCTTTAGAGTCTGTAATGCTTGAGGTCTTTTTAATACTTTACATGCTATACTATAGGCTTTAAAGTGTGTTAATAATGCCAGATCTTAGCAAAATTCTTCTTAAATTCTACCCATCTTAATTGAAAGATTTTTCATGTTCCTAGTGAGGATTGTTGTTGTTTTTGATATTATTATTACCATTATCAGCATCACCATTATCTTGAAGGCAACATGGATAATCAATGTGATTTTTTCATGTGAAAAATTTCAACAAGTGTATTTTTTAAGGAAAATTTTAAGGGGCTAAACCTAATTTTTCTTATGTTAGTTTTATCACATTTGTAGTTATTAAAGAGGAGTGAGTACTTCTGAACATGAAGAATGTCTGCATATGTACTTATCACTAGAATCTCTATAGATGGATAGAACTGATCTAGGAATACTGACCTCCAGGTTTATCCTTGCCTGTTGTGTGATGATTATCTGCCATGTTACCAGGAAAATTATAAACATAATTCAGGCCTCCATAATGTGCTCTTCTGGTGTGTTGCATCTGTGGTCTGTGAGTATTATAGTCACTGATCTGTCCAGTCATTTCTTGTTGTCTCTACTGAATAAGCAATTTTGTGTTGGGCATGCTCAATGTACCAGTGCTAGGAACCCACTGGTTGTGTTAGGTGCAAAACAACAAAGTTGGTCTGTTCATCAGCTAAAAGATCCTATGAGATCCAGCAGATAATTTTACTTGGTTTTTCCTCTGAAATGGTTTGGATATGCCTTGATTGGTTGCCTTGTAGTTGTTTGGTGATTGCAGTTTCTAAATTATTCCTCCCCCCGATAAAATATTGTGGGGTTTTTCTGAGTTTTTACCCATGTTTTTCCTCTTTTCCTCCATCTTCCTGGATGCACTGCTATTTATTCTCTTTTATTCATATATTGGAAGTAAACAAACACTTGCTCAGAAACTACCGTAACACAATGGCATTCCATGATGTATACCCAGTTTTTGACTGCTTTCTCAAAAGTAAAAAGAGTTTGTTAATATAAGCCAGCTTTCAAGTATCATTGGTAGATTAAAAAATTCCTTATATAGTCCAAGAAGATTACTGCAATCTCACTTATACATAGAACTCAGAAGGGGAGTGAAATATCTTTTAGTTGTTTCACTGGTCCTCAGTAAAACAAAGATTTCAGAAAGAGGACTACAATTGTGAAGTGATTTGTATTAAAAACCTACCTCTTTTGGTAGTTCCAACCCCTGCAGGTGTGAACAAATTGTGACAGAGAGAAGATAATTATTTTATTAAAAGGAAAAGAAAATATATTAATACAAAATGGAATTCACATATTGGATACCTAGTGAGAAATGCTGTTTTAATGGTAGAGCCACAATCCAAAATCATCCACATTAATAACAAGGAAAATATGAAGAAATAATAATATTTTGCAGTACTAAAAATCACAATATTGCTAGTTTGTAAAAAGATGCATACAAAGAAAACACAAGTCAATGCTCTACGTATGCAATGAGTACTTGCCATTGTTATTTTTCTTCGTCCCTCATTGTACAAGTCCTGAATGAAAAAAAGGGGTGGGGTTACTTTGCATCGGAGTTGGTATCTATGAAGAGAATTTTGGACATTCAGACTTAAAAGCAATTGTTCCAAAATTTCTGAAAATTTGCGAAGTCATCACTACAATAACCTCGGGGAATATGATTAAAATTTTCATTAATATTATAGGAAGAGGGGAGTTCTTTGGGGGTTTTGGGGCCAGCAAGATCATGTCCTAGTGTATCACAAACAATAATAGTTAGAATTACTCTTTTTGGCATATAGTGGGACAGATTCTTTCACTTGCTGAATCAATAGATTATCTTGTAAAAATACCCACTGAGAAAAAGTATATAAATTCTGTATGCTGAAGTAAAAAAACATCTTTTATAACAGGATAAGGGCTGAATACTAAACACTCTCTTTGTTGTATGCAATGAAGAGTGTGAGATAAGAAGTGAGGAAATACAACAGGGTCAAGAGAAGCTACTTTTGGAGGTCTCATCTATGGCCATCAGCTAGAAAGCCATGATAAAGAAAGGTTTTCTTCTGAGTTCTGTTTCCAACGAAAAATTTCAAAGGCAAAATATCACATCAGCCCAGCCAGAGATTGATTTGTTTCTCACCATTTCTTCAACCCACCGTTGGCATGATGTGGCGAAAAAATATTTTCATTTTAAGTTTAACAGATTTAAGTGTATTTTTAAATACTTTTGGTTTGTGCCAAACAGCTAATTTTGCCTGTTATGTTCTGATTTTTTTCTTCCTCATTCTCACTGTGTTACCATTTTCCTGTCTGCAGCTTGTGTAAAGGCATTGAATTCTGTTTGTTCTCCTACCTTCCTGTTGACAACAGTGGTGTTTTACTCTAAACTGACATAGTATTGCTATGTTTCATTATTTTTCCTTTGACACGCATCTTAACTTGAGGTTTCCTTATAAAAAGAATATTTTTAGCCATCTCTGTTACAGAAAAAAGTTTTGCCAAGCTCATTCCACATATATTTTTTTAATTACCACAAAGTACCTATGTATCTATGATATTATATTAGATATCTATTAGATATTTTTAATAGTTTTAGCAAGTAAAAATGTCTTTACAGATGAAATATTATATAATTTTCTTTGGCTTCTTGCAACTTTGGAAGCATTATGGATTGTCAAGGTGAATAATGTGCGAATCACAGGAATAACATCTCTGTATCTAGAGAGATGAAGGTCCATAGCATTCATGTCCTATTTTTTTTTGTTTACTTGTGCTATGTAGTCATAGCAGTAGTCTGGGGTGACATATAGTCCACGAAAATAACCAGAGGTCTTATCAGAAGTAGAGGACTCATAGTAGTAAATTTCCCTTCTTTTAGTTACTGTTTTCCATAGTGACTCTGTTGCAATAGAACAGAGCTTCTGATCAAAGTGTGTAAAGCTGTGTCTCATTCCCTTACCCTCTCCAGCAGCTAGAGAAAATTAGGACAGGGTGTTTTACAATGCTTATATTACACAGCTCTGTGCTTCTGGATTATCATGTCGAGTGGAAATCTAACCAGGTGGCCAGCACAGTCCTTCAAAGAAGAGTGTCCATCTCCATTAACTGTGAATGACTGTGGACAGCTGAGAGAGAATAGCCACCTGAAGCTTGTATATCATGATATTCCTCCCTTCCTTTTCCTTCCTTCCTTCCTTCCTTCCTTCCTTCCTTCCTTCCTTCCTT
>QUSF01000001.1:6132595-6220413 GCA_003676055.1 Chloebia gouldiae
CCTTCCTTCCTTCCTTCCTTCCTTCCTTCCTTCCTTCCTTCCTTCCTCGCTACTTGCCTTAGAAGTTCGTGCTGATCTAGATGATTTGCAGACCCGTGCAATTTTATTTTTTACCAAATTGCCTCATCTCTTCATATATTACCAGTTTATCCTCCCCAGCACTAATTTGAATGTTCAGGACTTTGGAATTGCTTCAGATGACTGATTTTGTTTTCAAAATAGCAAGCAGTCTAGCACAGTGTTGTTTCTCTCCGTTTAACCCACAGCCACTGTGTCTATATTCAACAGCTACCAGAAAGCACCATTTGCAAATGATCTTCTGTCTGGAAGTGAGGCAGGTTGGGCTAGCAGCACACCCTGCATAGCTGGAAGGCCACAGCACAGCTGTTCACTCACTCCCTGAGCCAGTCAGCATCTTCCCATTCTCCTTCAGCGCACCACTTCATTGATTTCAAACCGTCAGCCTCTTTCCAGAAACACCCCACTAGGGGATCTCCTACACTTAGATGGGAAACCCATTGTAATAAATATCTTGGCCATGTTGTACCACTGCTTTTTAAGCAGCCTTCTCCATTGATCTCACCACAGGGTCTGCTGTAAACCAAGGGCATGTCTGGCTCTTCAGCAATAAGGTTTGTTCAAGTAAGAGCAATCTCTGCTGCAGTCACAGGAATGCTTCCACACTGAAGGTATGAACATGCCTTCTGTTTTGAGCTTGACTTTGAATTGCCATCTTGCTCATCGTGAAATAAAAGTTTCAACAACTCCATATTTCTTATTGCCTAACACATTCAAGTGTAACTGGGACAAGATAGCGTTGAAATGCAAAAGCCTGGGAAAAGGAGATGGTATTTTCTTTCTCAGAGCAACTGCAGTGTTTGTGCCGAGAAATAACTCTGTGCTCCACCCTTAATCTCAGGAGATAGCACTGCAGCTCTGTGTCATGAAATCCTGCATGCATCAGATAATTTGTGATTTAGCTGAATCTTTATAAATATACATAAATATATATATATATAAAAATACACATGTGAACAAAATAGTGCATTCAGGACATGGTATTCATTGTTTTCTTTCACTACCCTGGCCTTCTGTGCATAGAACCAGGTATCCTGGAGGCACAGAAAATAAAAATTTGCTTTGGATATTTGTTCCCTAGCCAAACAAGAGGAATTAAATGCTTTACTAAAGATCCATGCTTTCAGAAGCAATAATCATAAAGGGATCACGTAGTTTTATATAGATGATGGCATGAAGTGCTTCCAGCAGGATGTATAAGATCCAGGGCAGTTCTTGAGTGAAGAGTACAACATACGGCAGCAGAGTGATGGAGAGGAAAGCAATCTGTTTGCAGCCTTATCTCAGCCTCAGCTCCTTATCAGGCAACCTTTTATAGACATGCCAATCCTGCAGAGAAAGGCATCATTAGTAGCTGTAATTGCTTCCTGTGCTGGAGTGGACCATTTAAAGAAATACTGTACAGCAAATATAAATATCAGAGCTGCATCTGAAGAAGAATGGTGACAACCAGAACCATCCTTTTCCATGGGTAGGCTTTGATTTTATGTTTAGACTATGGAAAAATCAGTAATGTTCTGAAACATATCGTTCCTTGTATGGAGCAGAATATACTAAGGTAACTATTAGACAAGACAGAAAGGGTCAAAGCTGACTATTCATGGTTTGGATTTGTAATTTTACTGGGAAGTCCTGTTTCCCCTATGTTTGACTCTGGGGTTTTTTTTTCTTTTTAATTTTTATTTTATTTTGTTGTTTTTGTTTGTCTTCCCTTTGCAGTGGCTTTGACTGGGATAGCAAAAACTTTAAACCAAATTTGCTTAGTTGAGATGTGGTTTAAAAATAAGCTGTATCTAAATTTTTGGATAAATTCTGTCATTCTGTTTTACACAGTTTTTCAGACTGTAATATTTACTCACAGGTATAATTTTAGATAAGCACCCAAACACCCAAGTGATAATGATAACATGCAACTACTTCCTTAGGAGTTTCAGAGGTATTTTTCTTGTTTTTGCCAGTTAGCAAAATGCTATGTATGCATTACCTAATAATAAACCAGTGTGACATCTATTAAGCCTTTAATGAAGATCTTCAAAAGGCATTTAAATTGGTCCAGGTCAACTCGCTCTAGGTGGCCCTGCTTGACCAGGGAGTTAGACGAGATGACCTCTAGGGGTCCCTTCCCACCTCAACCATTCTGAGAGTCTGTGATTCTGCAATGCTCTAATAGAATTCCCTTTATTCATTGCTAAGCGTGTCACATCTATAATGCTCTGACCTGCCAAAGTATTTATTGCAGTATTTATTGCATACTGTTGAAATATAAGGATGGTTTGATTGGAGTTTCTTAAATATTAAAACTATTGCATTATCTTTTTTTTTAAATAGAGAACACAGATGGCTTCACTTCCTAAGGATCTGATGCTGATCTAAATCAAACCAGCATAGCTCAGGAGTAACAGACTAATTTCTAGGATTGCAGTAGCCTGTAAGCAGAAGGGTGATATAATATCTTGCCTGCTGTATGTATTTTTTTGTGTCATAATTTAAAAAAATCTATTTATTATTCAGTAATCATTCAAGTCCCCACCATGTGTTTTTTTTCCCCAGATTTTTCTGGGGTGCCTTCAAAAAGAGGAAGACTGGTGTCCTTATTTTACCTCATTTGGGAGTTTCTTTTGTATAAAGCAACCAGATTATGCCTATAAACTTGGGTGTAATTTTAGAGTTTTTAACTAGTTACTTACAGGTGGAAGAAGTTAGTTTATGTTGAGCAGCTTTGCCTGTAAGGGAGAGTATAGAAGTATATGAAGTATAGTATAGAGTATATGAAGACCTGAGTATATCTGTACCTTCGATTTTAGTGATATGCAGAGATATTAAAGTGAAATATTTAAATATCTAGCCTGATTAATAAATGCAGTCTTGTCACAAAAGCACAGAGCTCAGGTCATAACTCCATTTTCAGAATATGTGGAGTTTCTGCTGCTTAGTACAAGACCTTCTGATGCCCAAAAAGCACATTTAAAGCAAAAACGTAGCTGCACCTCATCTTGTTCTAGAAGTCAGTGTCAGTACTTCTGACACCATTCCCCAAAAGGAGAGCAGCTGACAGCCATTCAAGGAACCTCTCTCTCAAATACATTGATTAGAGATGAGAAAGTCCTTTCCTTCAGCTCTCTGCATCCATAGAATGGGGGAGTGATCTACTCATAAATCTAGTCCTAGTGCTGATGTGTTTAGTGTTATAAATCAAGCTTTTGCTTCTTCAACAGGACATGGAACTGTAGCTAAAAAAAAAAAAAACAAAACAAAAAAAAAACAGATTACAAAAAAAGAGATTAAAAAAATACAATCTGAAAAACTGTGGAAAACAGTGTTATGAATATCAAGGAACAGAAATATTTATGTTCTGGTCTTGTGAGTCAGAGTTGGATTTTGGCAGGAGGTCTCAGAGTATGGTGGGTATGATGGCAGTATACTAAGTGTGACTTTCAGCTGAGGAAAATTTAACACTGAGTTGGTGGCTGAAAATCAGATGGAAGTGTTGGTTTTCACTTACCTTTTTACCACAGAAGCAATGCAAGGACACATTTCTGAGAGTGTGCCAAACTGGGCCCTCATTAGAGGGCAAAAAGGAAAAGATTCAGCAGTAAAATATACTGGACAGGAGGACACAGAGGTGAGAGTATTTATAGAAGCCATAGATTATCATCCCTGGTTCATCTCAGAGTCTAGCCATGTCCATGGGGGTAGCCATGTGATTCTGAGCCCAGGCTGACAGTACAGCTTCAAGTCAGAAAGAAAACATTGTGCTTTATCTGCTGCTCTTTCTGCATAAACCTTCCTAAAATGCGAGCTTCCCCAAATTGCCAAGGTATTTGGAGATAGCAGCTTTGTATCTGTAAGCCATCAATCAATACCAATATTCAATGGGGTGACAAGTCCCTGATGTTTTGATGTTTCTGACATTTAGGTTTCCTGTCACACTTATTCTGTGATCTTCTCCAGTCTTTGCTTCAAGTTTTGGATTCTTTATATTTACACTATAAATAATGTTTACATTTTACTATGTCAGTCATTGCCAACCTATAAGCTGAAGAAAAATTTCAGTCCAGCCAACTTGACATCCCCAGATAAAAAATTTTTACATTTTTTCTTCAATAATGAGCAGACATGACTCAAAGTCCTGGCTTCAAATTTATAAGTTCCAAAATATCAGATACCCAGAAATGTCGTCTGGGGCTTGTTTTTCCACTTTCACTTTGTGATTCTTTGCATGAGCAACAAGGGATTTTTTCAGGCATCTGTGAGGCTTAGTGCTACAAGCTGGATCCTAGTCCTAGGGGAACCAAAGAACCATTAGGCTATGTGCCAGTATTTTTGTTTCCTAAGCTGCTTCCTTGACCAGGCCTAAAATTCTTCTCTGTACATTCTCATCTCAAGCCCTTAAGGGAAATGCACTATCATATCTTTGGCAGCTGCATTAAAATAAGACCTTACTGTCTATATGTTAGGTGAAGGGATTAGCTAAATGGGAGCAATAGAGAGCTCAGCTAACTCCTTAGACAAAAAGAGAGAGCTCTTCATAACCTGAGTCAGCAGTGTTCCTCTTCACCCCAGCATCTCCTGTTTCTTCCCCTCTGTTTCAGTCTAAGATTTAATGTAGTGCTACAGGGAAAAGTATGTCCCTGTTCCTTTTATTAAGTCAACACCTTTAGAAATATTAATATCTGTGAGATTTCAGGGTGATGTTAAACTCATATATGCTGTGCCTCCAGATTTCCTGTGGTAAGACAGGATCCCAGACTTACTGTGGTAAGTAGGATCCCAGTGGATCAAGGTTCCAGCTGTTTGTGGGTGACACTCACATATTTTACGGGGATGTGGAGGTGAAATATCAGACGCCTCCAGTCTTGAGTGCTGTTGTAAACAGTAGCTCTTGTGCTCACTGGCAAGTGCACTTCTCCTTCCTTGCAATTTGAAATCACTTTAAAAATTATTCTGCAAATTCCATGCACTGCAACCCCATTCTGGCAGGTCAGAATTTGTGAGGACGTGGGAAAAATAATTTCCTGACCAAAGTGAAGAAGAGGAGGAGCCCAGACTGTCTCAGTCCTGCCAATAATTCCACATTTACTAAAATTGTAAGCTTAGAAATAGATAGATTTAGATATATTAGGATATTTGAACTTAGATATATTGGAAAGTTTTGGAGCATCAAGCCTAAATAAGCAGTTAAGAGACCATGGAATTGCCATAAGGAGGCTTCTATTAATTCTTCTTTTCACTTGGCAGCAAGCCCTCTAGATGTGAGGGTATCCCAAGCACTTTTGGTTGGGAGGAGGAATGGAAAGGAGAGATCAGCTGTTGCACCAGGGCCCCTGACCACTGCCATTAGAACTGAGCTGGATTTAGTATGCTAAGCACTAATAGAAGAATAAAAGCCATTCCCTTAGTGGATGATTTTAGCAGATTTTTGGGGAACTTACTTCTCCTGGGAATGCATTATTCACAGTTTTGCAACATATTCTACACACAACGGCAAATTTGACTACTTTTGCAGAAGATGGACTGAGGCATAAAATTGTTTAAGAGGAGATTACTATTTCTTTTTATTATTTTTCTTTTCTTATTACTCCTTCTTTTACCTTCTCAGTGCCATTTCCATATGGATTTAATCCTGTTCCACACCCATTAGCCACTAGTGCTGCATTAATGTGGATTGGCCACATAAGATCCTCCCTGGAGTATGGTCCTAGCTCCTATGGCATGTATAACTAAAGCAACTTGGTTTCCCTCCTTCACTCCTAATGTATTTACCCACCCTCCCTACTTCTCTGAATGAGTTTTATCCCTGGTTATATTAATGCTATCCCTGAATAGTGCCTGGATTTGGAGATATGAAGTATTGAAAATTGACTCTGAAAAGACCAGAAGCTGGAAAACAATGGAAAAACCTTGCCGAGAGTGGCGTGCTCTTCTTAAGAGCTGTAATGCAGCACTATTTAATGACTTTAAATTATCCGAATATCAAAAAGAAAAATGGTACTAATAACTGTGTATTTAAATGATCTTCAGAATCCCTTTTTCCTCCCTCAAGTAATTCATTCATACTACAAGTTGTTTTGGTAACTTTGCAGCCCACATTTTATTTGACAGTCCTATTTCGTGAATGTCACAATAATACTTCAGCTTGAATACTTTTTTTAAATTTTATGAAAACAAAGTATTTGTTTTTGTTTTTATATTGCTCTACAGAATGCAATATAATATTTCCTCAGTATTCATATTGAAATTGTCAGATGTGCATATGCACTGTCAAAATCATTGTAGAATGTTAAATAAATAGTGACATCTGTGAGCAGCCTAGAATGACAAAAAAGGATGTCTCTGTAGAGAATAAATGTAATGGCATGATAGATAGCCAAGGAAACATGTGAAAAAATAATTTTCAAACATGCCTGTTTTTCCTCCTGTTCCATGCCATTGTCAAAATGAGCTTGTGTATTTTAGCTATTGCATATTCGTCAATGTGTAAAATACAGAGAAAATAGTTCCACTCAGGAAGGAGTTATTCCTTTTAAAACTCTTCTATTTTTAGGGAGGCAAAAATATTTGAGAAGGCATTGTGTATGTAAATATGCACCCTTATCTCGGGATCACCATAGCCTGGGGTGGATGTGTGTAGCCAGTTTTCTTGTTCTCTATAGAGGAGACTCTACCAGGTCCCTCTGCCGAAGATGACAAGGTTGGGGAGAGACCATGGGGGACAGAGACTGAATGTGACCTGTTTCTGGCTGGTCCTTTGCAGGGTCTCAGCCTTGCAGCTGCAGGGAGGGTGGGCATTGCTGCCCAGGGCTGACTACCACAACTGCTGGAGAGCGCTGTAAGGCTCTCAACAAAAGGTACCCTGGAGGCCCTGAGGAAAAAAAAGAAGCTGGTCCCATACTCCAGCAGTTCTCTAACTGTGGAGTTTAACAGGAGTTAATTCACATGGATAAGTCTCACATGAATATATAGGGTAATGTCCATCAAGGAAACAAATAGACAATTCTGTAAGTTGCACTCAAGAGGAAGCTTTAATTCAGGATATGTTGTGGTCCAAATCCCATGAGACAACTGTATTTTGTACAGTTTATGCTTCTAGTAGAGTTTTCCTTATAGAAGAACCCAGGAGAAAGCTATAATGAAAGCAATTCTAGCAGGTGTTTTTTATAAGGGTGTTTACTACTAAACTAACCAAATCTAATGTGCATTTTAGCAGCTACTGTATTAAAGTTTCTTAATCTATGAACCACATTCTGGTTTATGTTATTACTGGACAGGATTCTTCTGTTACCAAAATATTTAGTGGAATTGGTAACCTCTTACATTTCCATATTGTAAAATTCATCACGTACCTACAGTAGGAGACAATACAGGTTATTCATATTTACATTTGTTTAACCTTCCCTAAGTGCATCTGTTACTACATCAGGGACGTGGTTCTCTGTTGTTCATTGTCCTAAAACAAATGTTGACATATTATCACAAGGAATGAGATGGGTAAATTCCATTCTATTCATGCAAGAGAAATGATCATTTAATCTTGTAAAATCTCCAACTCATACTCTTCTATGGAAACAAAATCTTACCAAGGGCCAGAGGGTTCTACTAGGGATTTTAGTACCAAAGAACCAAAGAAAGTTAATTTTTTTTTTTTTGTGGGGTTGGTTGTGGAGTTGAGGGGTGGGAGAGGAGGAAAAGGAAGAGGGAGGCTTTGTTACATCTAACTGTAGTATGCTCTCATTGCAAAAAAAAAAAAAATGCAGGGAAAAGACTGTGACATTGAAGAGATAAAAGTAAAATAAATTACTTTTAGTCTGAAGCCATGATTTCATAATGGAGAGGTAGGAACATTTTCTCTTTTTAAATATGCAGAGTGAATAACTGGAGGCTAATAGTAATAATTATTAAAATAAAATTCCATTGTGTTCTAACCACTGCAATCATTACACTCTTACAGATGAAATCCCAGACACTAAAGTCAATCATTAAATGCTTTGAATAGGGCAAAATTATTCCCAGGGAGTAGTTTGATCTCTAGCACCACTTTCTTCTCTGATATGGTATCTGGACCAAATTATTACTTATAATGTCTAGATATTACTATGAGAACCTATGGTAATGCTATGAAGGGTTTCAAACAGCACTATATGTATTTAGAAACCAGGAATGTGGCCTTGAGCATTTTTCTGTGAATGATAGAAGGCTGATATTTTCAGACAGCTATTGATCAGATAGAATATGGGTCATACTTGTAGGAGGCCGTGGAAGAATTGTCTCCACCAGTCAAAGCCTCACGGAGCAGACTGTTTGTTAAGGTTACACTAAACTGGTTTTTTCTTCTCTTTTATGAAAAATGACTCCTACTGTCACAAGGTCAGGTCCCTTGCAGTGCCATCTGCAATATATTCAGCATTCCTTGTAGTCATTGAAAGGTCTTCCTCTGCCCGTTGCACCTAAGTAAAAAAATAAAGCCTTTTGAGTTGAAGTTTAAGCATGGCATGGGAACCTCTGTTTGAAATATTTACATTTGATTCACTCAGCTCATGAATTACAGTTCTTGTTTTTATCTTTTGCCTTTAAGACCTTGCAGATGCATAACAGATTTCCAACATTGTGAAACTGAAGATAGATGACATATAGCAAAACAAATTATAATTTTATATATACCAGAAGGCAAAAGAAGATTTGACTTGGAGATGTTCTCAATCAGATCTGAAGAGCAAAGTAAATGCAGAGGATCAGTAGTATAAAGAAGTAATGAATAGCAAATTAAACATAGTTGTCATAAAGCAAGGTTTAAGCTCTTCTGGCTGAAATAGGATCATGTGGCTTAGTAAATGAAAATGCAGAATAATATCATTACTTTATATGCCATTTTTCAATTTTCTATCACAGTCATTGCTTTACATTGCTCAGTCTGTGCTTACAAGTTTGCTCAAATTCAGCCACCTTACAGACAGGCAGTAGGCAACAGTTTCATAGCATTCTGCAAAACAGTGTGAAGGAGGAGGAATTTTGCAAAAGATATTGACATAAACCTCTCAAAAAAAATGATGCAGAGCAAGCAAGGAATGCAGTTTTAATACATATGGATGCATTCACACATGGGCAGGCTCTGTGTAATCTATTTCTTCTGTAGTAAGCTGGTAGGATGAAAAGCTATGATTTTACTGATTCTAGGCATCTCAGTCCTGACACATACAACCCTTACATTTTCCTTCTAGTGAAGCAGAGGCTTTAGTGAAAACCACTTTTAGGGCAAAGAGATTTTTAAAGGTTAGGAATATGTAACCTGGAAGGCTTAAATTTATAGATGAAACAGTTATAGCTGGATATGGAAGAATAACCTGCAGACAAAAAACAGTGTTCGCAGCCTAGCATTTCAAATGTACCACAATGCTTGTCATTTTTTTCAAAATGTGGGGCTATAGCCAAGTGTCAAGTTTAACTGCAGTCACAATATATTATCAGTAGAGAAGTAGATGGTGAATTTTTCACTCAAGTTCTTGAGCAGTTAGTAAACTGGTAAGTTGGATTTGCAGTGCATTCTCATGTATTTGTTTTAAACTTGCAGATCCCTAAATTTCTTCACTTTTTCAGTTGAAAATGATGACTACTTTTGTTTACTTATTTTCGCTTTTTGTTTACTTCTTTTTCACTTTTACTTCTCTTATCAGAGAAGAGCAAGGCAATAAATGAAAGCATAAATGAAGAAGCATACACTGACCTTTCATGTTTTCAGTGATTCAACTGAAATCTAAGGGTCTAAGAATATTGTTTAGCCCCTTCAAAACATGTTCCATTGATGGACTAAGGAATTTATAATTATTTTTTCTCAAGTTCTGTCCACTGTTCTTTCATGGTTCACTGTGAGCTTGGCCTTAGTGCCACAAAAAGCTCCCGAAATGCCTTCATTCCTTTCCTATAGTAGATCAATAAAGACTGAAACATTTAATTGAGAATTGCTAACTGTGTTTTTCCTCCACATGAATTGGGTGTGATGATAGTACATGTATCATGGAAATAACAGGCTGCCTTAATACATAGCTTGACATTTTGCCATGGGAATGGCCAAAGACCAAATTTGCTGAATACTTGTATTGGCTTCTGGTGGTGGCAGTGGGTGTTGTTTTCATTTTGAGCAAAGGCAGAATAGCAAATTAAATTTGTCTGGTATACTTTAATCTCAGTTGAATCAATAATGACTCACTAGGTTCAGTGTAACAGTGATTGCTGGAAGTTACTTCAGTGTGCACTTTGCCATATGAGTCTGTATTTGGAGTTGAATAATCACATTTCAAATGGATCTCCACAAAACTGAGATTTTATATAGTCCTGACCTTCAGGTCCATGCAAAAGCCTTCACCTTGAGAACTGTCATTGTGTTGTAAATTACTGTGGTTTTAAGGAATTGCCACTAAATAGGCAACTCCTGGAAGGTATTTTTAAGATAATTTAAAAGACCATTTAAAAGATCATCATTTGCCCCTTTAAATGTGATATAGATATTTTAAAGACTTCACTGGAAAACATAATGTATGTGAAAAATTACAGTTTTCCTACATTATCAGAACAAATAAACCCATAGGAACTTGTTTTCCTCAGCCTGACTAAAAGCCTCACGAGTGAAGTATTGCATTCATATTTGAGAGTGGTAGGTGCAAGATCTTAATTGGGTCACCATTCTTCTTTGGGAAGAACATCTGTACCATTTGGAGGTGTCAAGGAAATACTTCTTATTACTTACTGATGTTCTGCTTAATCACTTCATATTTTCGCCTGTTTTCAAGTGTTCATTCATGTATCATTAGAGATGAGTTATGAACAGGATAAACTCGGTCATTTAGTTATATTTCCACTTTACATATTGCCTGTTTTAAAAGAGTCTGCTGTAGTAATTATATGTCACAAAGTTTTCACATATTGACAATGACAATTTAGAGTCTAATTCTGCTATAGCTGTGTTACTTTAAGGATCAGAAGTTAGATGAAATTCAAGATATTCTGTGCATTTTGCTGGAAATTCATTTCTACATTAAGATAAAAAAATGCATTATCTCTTTCTGTAAATTCTCATGCATTACAAGGTGACCATCAGGTGATTTTTAACCATTTGAACTTTTCCCTGTCTTTGTTGTCTTGCAGTGTCTTGCAGATTGGAAAAGTTCTTCAAAATGTTGATTTTTTTGCACTATTTAAAAATAAGAAATGTTGGAAAGGCCTGTTCTGATTCTTATATTTAGAATAGTCCTTGGAAATATTAAAGATATATTTCATGAGTTCTCACACTTAAACTGAGACAAAAGTGTTACGAAAAAACCTCTTGTCCTCTGAACTGTCAGTCATTGTAGTTGCAGAAGATTTTAAAGAAAGATTTTTTGTGTCTAACAAGAACAACAAATTATTTTATTTACCCAGATTTTCTTTCCTGTTTTCCATGCTGTCCTTTTTTGATGAGTTACATTGTCATTGTAGTTTACTGAGGTAAACAGTCTTTGAATTTTAAGTGTAAAAAAGTAGGAAAGTATAGCTTCTTCATCCTCAAAAAAGGAAAAAACAAAAAACAAACAAGCAACCCAAAAAATCTCAAAATATTTTCACCTCTTTTATTTGTTGCACAAGGCAAAGAAACAGGAAAAAAATGCCAGTTCTTGTTCCATGTTCTTTGCTCACTTCCTTTACAGTCATCCAGAATGACTTTGAATCCTATTTAAAAGGTTTTTCAGAAAACTTCCCTGTCCTCCTTGCACATCCAGCCTTGCCAGCATTTAGTATCTGAAAATGTGATGGATTTGGATTTATCACTTGCATTTTGCCTCCCAGGTAGTGGACACTGTGTATTGGTTATGAACTGTTTCTTACTGCACTGGAATCAAACAGAACACAAGAAAAGGTCGTGATTTCTTCAAAATCATTTACCACTATTAATAATTCATATGGGATGAAACTTACACTGGGTAAATGAGTAGATGCTAATGCTGTAGATATTAACACAGATTACTATTACCCTAACTATTTTAAGGCTTTAAGATTGATAAGGGAACAGTTAGCAAACAATTTTGTGTTAAAAGCAAGACAGAGTATTTCTAACAAAGGATAATTTGGATCTTTTACTTACAGCTATGAGATAGGTAGCGCATTGTCCATTTGACCTGTTTTTCCTAAAATGAGGAAAAGATAAAGCTGAAATGAATAGCTTCATAGTGTTCATTGCCTGAGGATTGATTTAGATTCTTGCAACATAGCATGCATTTCAGAAGATTAACTTATTTTTCTTAGTATCAGAATTAGATTTTCACCTAGCCACAGTTACAGTTTCATCTCTGTAAATGAAACTAGCTGTACAACATGTTCTTCTCCCTTTTCTCTTATCTTGCAGCTTCAGTTGGATACCAACCAGTTTTTCTCACATACTTTGATCTTGCAGCAGTTTATTCAGATTTTTTTGTCCTTTACTCATCATTTTCCTGTGTTGTTCATCTTTCAATGGCTCCTTCTTTATGTTTTGCTTTTTAAATAGTGTGACTCATCTGTACTTGTCACACCAGTTTACTGAGAATGACATTTTATATTTAGAGAAAATAAGGCATAGAGAAGTTTTGTGATGCAGAGGTCAAAGGCAGCAAGAGATTTCAGGTCTTAATTTGCACACATTGCCTGCCCACACTTTCTACTTAAGTACTATATAGTAACCTTACAATGACAGTGAAAATCTAGGGGTGAGAGGAAGATTCAGGAAGTAAAATCCTCTAACCCAGAACTGCATGCCTCTGTGTGTGATAAAATGGTGTGCTATGGAGTAATTAGGAAGAGGTACACCCTCCCTTAACATTTAATAGTTTGCAAAAGATTCACTGGAGATACAGAATCAGGGTGGAAGGATGAGATCAGAATAGTTTGGGACAGAAGTGGTGTCAGCATGCATAGAATTTTGTATTTAAAATTATGAACCAATGGCATTAGTTGTAGCTTGTTGTAGCACAGCCACTGTGTAATGGCTTTTTTCTCACAACGGAGTGGTAAAACACATCAGGTATAAGTGATCACAACCTACTTGGTATCATAGTGTGTGGTGATTTAAGGTACAAGCAAGACTCCTGCAGGAAATGCCATCAGATCACCAGTCATTATCCTCATTTGGCTGATACTGGAACTGGAGGCATTTTTCCACCTAAAAAGCAAGCAATTGCTGTCTGAGTCCAAATAGTCTTAATTATTTAGGTTTGTGTTGTAGCAGAAAAAAAGACTATGTGTGTCAAAATATGCTTATGGAGGTTTTTATGTCTTTCAAAGAAATTTGTCCTTCACTAAATTAGCTTGTCATTTTACTTTAGTTCAGCATCTACTAACAACTCCAAAATAAGTCCTTGTAGAAGAAGAAGTAATCTATGGCTGGACTGTGTAGATGAATTTTGGAACTATATTGGATTTTATGTTTTCATGCTTGTAATACTGGAATGATTCCTTTTCTGTGGTAAATTTATTTACAACTTGAATCTCAAGCACAGCATTGCCCATTTGGGTATTTTGAGACAACCGCTCACTAAAAATTATGAGGTAGCTAGAGATGGGATTTATGGTCCCCATTCACTCTATTGGCCAATACATTTTTTCAGAGCTCAAGATTCATGTAATGTGCCATTTTATTCCACAGCAGACAGACAAAGAGAAATACTATAATTTTAAGAGTGTATGAGATATCCTACATTTTTATGAAAAAAAAGGTTTTTTAGGATTTTTTAATATTACATTTATTTTATGTCCGATGATGGATCTTTTAGACTCATCAAGAGTTGCAACTGTGAGTCCCATGGATCTTAACAAATAATATACTGCAACCAGAACTTCACAAAATCATTATTCAACATCTTGCAGAATGCAGAAAAATGTCTCTGTTTCATTCAAAGTCTAATTATTTTATTGCAGAATTTTGAGATGCTAATAAGGATATATTGAGCTTTTGCAAGCCTATTGCTAGTAGGCAATTTACTCAATAAATTCTCCACCGATGATCAGATAGCTAATAGAAAGTGCTCCAGACTTGAAGTAACAACATTTGCTTTCACTATTAGCCCAAAGTTTGCATTTAAAACATCAATCAAAATATTTCTTAGCACAATATCTACAAAAGAATATTCAGATTGATCCTTGATCATTGAAAAATAATGTATTTTACATCAGGCTTCAAAACAGTGCCTGGGACTAGTGTTCTCCCTAGTTTCATTTTCAGGCCAACAATGTCCTTGTTTGGGTTTTTTTCTATATCTAGGGGGTTTTTCTACATCTATTGCTAATGAATATTGAACTTCTTTCTCAGCAATAAAAATCTGAAGTTTGTCCTTTATGTATTCCTTCTAGACATACACTGCTTTGCACAGTAGCTCTCTGCAGCTTATCTTCTGTGGCAGCTGCCCTGCCTATGGGGTCAACTCTTGCATGGTGTTTCAGCAACTGTCAAGACAGAGCTGGGGCCTGGGGCTGCTCTATAAAGATGTGTGTGACTCCTCTGTGGAGACAAATTCACAAGGCTGTCATGATATTGAAATCATTGCAGTATACTCAGAGTTATCATTCAGTTTCTATATATTGATAAGAAGATAGATTACTTTGGTTTTTTTTCCCTGTACTGACCTTGAGCTCACCATTTCATTAACAGAAATACCACATGACTACGATTAATTAAATGTTAAATCTTGAATTTCATTAGCTCTTGCTTGCACTGGCAACCTCAACACACATAAAATTAAGAGCACAAATGAAGATCTATTTTTTGTCCAGTACTTTCATTAGGACATGGTTACATTTGGCATTAATCTGTTTTCTGTGTTGTCTCTCATCTTGCAGCAGGTAGCAGGAACAGAAAAGCTGAAGTCTAAAATTGCATTCAGCTGTTAATAGGGACTTTATATCTTAGCCTGCATCTAAGATTGCTTCTGTGTGAGAAGTGTTGGAACTGCACTTGCCACTAAATTACCATGGATGTTTCTCATGCATTGTAAAGAACATGTAAGTCTGTGCTATCTTTTGTCCTGAGTCAGAATACACTACTGACAGATTATTTGTCACTCCAGGCAAGGTTCACGATATTTCCTGAGGAATATTTCCCTCCAGAGAGGGTGGGATCCAGAATATGTACAGATTAGAAAAGTACATAATCTACAACATTTTCTTTCATTATGCTGCAGTCTGCCTGTGGGTGGACTTTGAACAAATACTGACCTCCTTGCTAATTCTGAGATATAAATTCAGACTGTAACTGAAGTATAGTGACTTCTTGCCATGACTTTCCAATGACTGGGGATGGAGACCAACATAGAGGATCTCTCATACCAGTATGTGAAAGTTTTGCAGACACAAGAGAGTTGTTGCCAAATTGTCACATGCAAAGAGCAGTGCATGCTTTATACTTACACACTACTGATAATTTTAGATGCGTAATATTACAGGTTTCTAACATTTTGAACTCTCTTCTACTAGTAAATATTCATTCCTTAGACAACTGAGATGATGGGTGTCAAGAAGAAGGATCAAGGCTCTGCTCAGTGGTGCTGAGCAATAGGACAAGAGGTAACAGTGAGAAACTGATGCACAGGAAGTTCCACCTGAATATGAGGGAGAACCTCTTTACTGTGCAGGTGACCAAGCACTGGAATGGGGTGCCCAGAGAGGGAGTGGGGTCTCCCTCACTGGAGATGCTCAAAAACCATCTGGACAAAATCCATTGCCATGTGCTCTAGGATTACCCTACTTGAGCAAAGAGGTTGATGACCCATTCTGTGATTCCATGTTTTTTAAGACACCTCTTCATTCTAAATGAATTCTCAGGAAAAAGAGCTTAGAAAAGAAGTGAAGTATTAAAAAATTAGACCATGGCTTCATCATGAACAAACAAAAAAGGCTTAAATATTTGGGACATGCTGTATTGCCAGACCTATAAGAAGGATGGGAGTGGGTTTTACAAGGTTTCCCAAGATATATGAACACAAAACATCTTGAAAGTTTAGAGAGAAAATAGACCTTATATAGAATACATCTCATATAGGATATTATTTGGTTTCCTCATATCGTACGGGCACTTGCTTTTAGAATTACATTTATTTGCTAAGCAGTACTGAGGGACATAAGGATTCAAATTCTTTCCTTGGAAAGAAGAGTTTCTCATGTCTGGATAATACCAGTCTTTTTTTTTTCATTAGGGTGCACCAAGTGTCCTGCTGTCTATCATTTCATGTGCCAGAGTTTTCAACATGCCATTAAAGGTGGTGCCAGTAACAATGGGAACACAAAGAAAAACAGGGATGAGGACAAAAAAACCTCATTGATAAAAAAGGCAAAAGGAAGTAAATCTTTATTCTCACTGTGTTGAGTGAGTCACTGAGTCACTGGGCTTGAAATGAGATCTCTGGATTTTCACTTCACTGTTGTGTCTTGTTCAGTTGAGATGTAAAAGCTTCCCCATCCTGAGTTAATTAAAGAACTGCCATTAATGCAAATTTGTTTGAAATTAGCTTTCATGCTGCCTGCACAGGGAAGAAAAAGTTGGCAGATTTGAGTGGCAGAAATCTGTGCATGCATCTGTGTACCTCTTCAGGGTCTGAAGTCATCTTTGGAATCTAACTCTTTTGTGGGATTGTAGAACTCAACATCATTGCTGATATATAGGTCTCCCATGGAGTAGTCATTTCAGTGAGGTCCTGGACTGGAAATGCATAAAAGCTGTTTCTTTTCAAACAGGACATCTAATGTCAACTGCAGAAGGTGTAATAGTTTGCATTAGTTTGCTATTAGTTTCATTTGTCCCCTGTGCAAGGATTTCCAAAACTACCTTGGTGTGTTCCTAGACTGTATAGGTGATTTTCCTGACAGCAATTTCTCACTCCTAATTTAATTCTTTCATGCTCTGTATAAGACCACCAAGACAGGATTTTCCTGCTTCCCCACAATGTGTATTCCTGAGTGGATATTTATTGATTCCAGCTCCATGAGAAAGTGTGGTGACCTTTCTAGCTCCAGTGTCTTTGGTCAGTTAGTGTTTCATTTTACAAGATATGTCCAGCCATTTACCAAGATGAATTTGCCTTACATTATTAGAAAATAATGTGAGATGCAAATTATCGGCAAAAATACTGTCTGAACACCAGATCCTTTTTCATTCTCAGGCTTAAAGGGAGGGAAAGAGATTGAGTGTTGCCACCCAGATGAGGATACAACTGCTACACATCTTTAACAACTAGACTGCTTTTTTTTTCCATCCTCCATTGTGTTCCTTCCTAGGGTTCCTCTCCTGGAATATATTGTGGTGTTCACTGTGGGATATAAATTGCAAGCATACAGCAAACTGTGATGACCCAGATTGTTTTTCTATGCAAGAAAGCTTCCCATTCAGGATTATCTGAATGTAAATATGATGTGTCATCTGATCAGAATAATGAAGAGTTTGAAAATTCATTTATCTATTAAGTGTTGATAGAAAACCTACACCAGATAGAGATTATTCATAATTTACATTTTAAAGTACTCTCTCTCTGAAAGATTATACTGCATTAAAAGACTTGCACTTAAGACGTCATTTGAGTAAAGTAATGCTGCACAAAATCTTTGATTTAAAATCAAATTAGAAGAGGAAGCCATATCTTTTTTCTAAAAAAAAAAAGTGAAAGTTAACCATTTGTAGATAGCCTCCTAGATATCAAACTTTTGGTTGTGTTGGCAGAATGCTGGGGACAGCATGCTTGTCTTATTGAACCTCGATTACAGGCTTGCAAAAATGTTGTAGTGAAGGTTAATGGTTTGATAACTGAAAATGTTAACCTTTACACTGCTGTTTCTGGGCTGAACGTGCACCATCCATGCTTTCTGTTAGCACTGACAGCTGTGGTGCACACCTCCTCATCACTAGAAGAGCATTACATTTTCATTTCTTCAGCATACCCTCCGATCAATGTCATAGCTGCCCCTCAGCCTTTGAAAATGCATTTGGTAACTAAGAAAAATAATAATTCTGAGATTATATATGAACAAGCAAGCACTTTTCTCCTCTCAGAATAGGGAAGTAGGTTTCAGTGGATGTACAGTGGCTGTAATGAAAGCAAAGTGAAGCCCATTGTTTGACAACTTGAATGAAAGTGGCCTTCACACAGTCACAGCCTCAGAAGAATGAACTAGCTTTGGACACCAGGAGCATGAAATGCAAGGAGCTGAATGAATTCTTCTGTAAAGTGAATCTGTCAGATCTGACACAGTTCCTTCTGTCTCTAGCATAGAGATACCCAGACTATGGAAATGGGATTACGACTAACTCAAACGTGTTCCCTTGTTATCCTTCTTGCTAGGATCTGTGAGCATCCAGTGCTCTACAGGGTCTGAATTCTTTGTTGTGCTGCGAGACAGGAGCTGGATTCCCCTTGCTTTGGTGTTATGGTATGGTGTTTGGTATGTTTCTCTGGTATCTGGCCCAAACATCTGTGCTAGCAAAAGGTATAATTAGAAAGATTTTACCATTATTTTGCATAGCTAAATAGTGCATTGTTTACTAACTGACAGTGAAAGGCATAAATGAAACAGATCCAGTTCTTGCTGGATATGGACTGGTCATAGAGATGGAGCAATTTGTTGCTGCCATTACTCTTGATGTGTCCAGTATGGGTAAAAAGGGGACATTGCACCAAACACTCATACAAAATGAAAGTCAAGTTTTTGTCACTGGGACTTTTATTCTGGCTTAGTTCTTGATCATCACTCTGACAAGCAATAAAAATAAGGAAATTAAATTAATGGATTAGAGCAAGTGAGTGGAATATAATACTTTAAGCATTGAATTATTTCAAAGAAAGTAGAAGATAAACTATGATGCTTTTATTTTCTTTCTTGAATCAAAAATCAAAATATTCTCTGAGCCACTAAATTATACAAGCAGATTTATGTTTTGTTTCTTGTGTTTTATGAGTGGCATTAATTACATGGGCATTGAACCACTTCGGAAATTGACAGAAAAAAAATACTGAATGAAAAATGTCTTTATTTCTGCTGAAATGAGCCAAAAAGAAAATAGTTCTTATATTGTAATGTAGAAATCTTGCAGTGCTATCTAACCAATAGGAGGTAGTATCCCAAAGGGAGTAAATATCTTAACAAAACAGAAAAGCTTTTTGTTATTATCCTTTGACTAATTTTTTTTCTTTTCAATAATCTCAGTTGTTCCAGTAATTCTCAGTAGTGTAATATCCAGCAATACCTGTCTGTTAAAACAGATGGCTATACTACTGTAGGTTGCAATGTGGCTTAAAGATGCTGACTAATTTTGCAACACAGTATTTGTTTCATGTTGCAAGGAAAAAAAGGCAAATATTTTTCTAATGTGATCTCATCATGTGGGCCATTAAGACTAATCAAATCATGTTATAAAACCACATTTTTCCCTTTTGCATTTCTCTGTATAGCAGTTGGCTATCTATGATGATCATACATTGCGTTAAAAATTTTATCTTGGAGAAATCACTGTGTTGTTTTATAGGAATATCTTTATTTTCCTCAGGAGGCTCATCTCTCTATCTAACAAAAAAAAAGCACATGTATATGCACATGGTTAGGCTTGTGTTTATAGTATTTTCTACTCATTTCTTTCTTCACTGAATATGAGTAAATAGTATTTAGTGTCACATATATATGAAAAAAAATTAGGTTCACATACCCTGTTAAAAATTAAGGAAAAGATTGGATGACTGAAGAAAAGGAGATGATAAGAGCTTAAGATTAATTGATGTTGTCAGTGGCTGAGTATGTCTGGCAGAGTTTGGGGGAAATTTCAGTCAGTATGAATTTGATATGTCCTGTCATCTTGGTTAGCTCATCTTGTAATTCTTTTTTTGCTTTCTGAGGAGTCATAATTTCATGGTGATCTGTGCCAGCAGCAAACTGTACTATGTTCAAGCAAATACATTTCCTCAAAAAGTTAGCAGAAAGCGAAGTACAACCCATTTGTCAATACTTAGTCATGTCCTTGCCAACAGGTCATGTCTTCCTCAAGCCATGGAATTTTCCCCTTTTTTGAGGGTACAATCACAAACTGTAAGATACAGTTGGTCCAGCTGTAGGTTTTAGTGCTTAAAACAACACATCAAATAAGGTCACAAGTGGATCAAGCTCTTCTGGATCTCTCTCCCTCAGTGTAACAGGTTATAGCATCCTGTGGGCTGTGCCATCCATCCTCCAGCAGGGCCCTGGAGTAGGAATAACAGAAGAGAGCATGTATCAGCTTCTTGGCTGCAAATCACAGCCCAGCACATCTACTTCAACTGCCTCTGCATTCATATTGCAGGCTGTCAGCTGGAGCCTCTAAGGAACAGCCAGCTTGCTACAGGAAGATTAATGTCCAGGGAAAGTGGGAAAAGAGAGAGGGTTCAACCATCTGACAGTTGCATCTTAAATCTCTGTTCTTCCTCTCTTCTTGAGACTTTGGTAGAAGACCACAGACTAAAATAAGCATGGTGCTGAAATATAGTTCTATTATTTATGTCCCCTTTCCTTTTTTTTTTCTTTCCCTATTTGTAGTTTTTTTGCTTCTGCACAGAAAAGGCTGACTAACAGGTTTTGGGTTATCATGGCTTCTGCTTGTTTAGAAAGAAAATTCAATGCCACAAGAATCTTTTGTGTTTTCTTCATAAATAGCTAGAGGAGAACCATCTTCTTTAAGGCTGCAAAATGCACTTATCAGGCATAACTAAATTATAATATCTATCCAGAGCAATAATTCCCACAAGCTTGAAAAGTGCAAAATAAAGCAACAGATTTTTTACAATAGAAAAGTTGTATGTCCATCATGCCTTAAGAGAGAAGAATTTATATAATAATGCTGAATACAGTGCCAATGAAAATTTATTTTCTCCCAGTCCAAGTGTTGTACCCAGCACATACATAGTACTAATCAGCATGTTTTTTACAAAACCTCAGATATTAATGATAACAACCTCAGATGTTAATTTAGCTTAAATATTTCCTCAAATCTTTATCTTACCTGTATGTTATTACTCAATAAATGTATGAGGATTTGAAGATCTATTCTGGAAATCTTATATTAGCCTTCAGGTTCACTGAATTAACCTGCTTGAGCAAAATGATAATGCATGATAATGATGATGATTTCTCTGTCAAATTCACCAAGGACAGGATTTTTTTTTTTTTTTCATTTTAAGAATACCAGCTTGCTGGTATTCGTTCCTGGATATTGACATCATTACAAGATTTGTGAAAATGTTGGTTCTAAAATGCTGCTGCCAAGCTTTGTGACTGAAAAGCTTACAGGCTATATAGTGTCCCTATGGATTCTGAGTAAGCTCAGAATTTTCAGTGGAAAAATTAGTAGATCCCTCACATGTAATTATGGAAAGGTTCCACTGAAGAATATGTTCAGATGTGATTTTTCAAGGAATCCAAAGGAATGAAGTGCCTTGTTGATTTATCTATATAAAATTATATTGTCAATCAATATTTTCATCCCCACAGCTGTTAGAACAGAGAGCAAAGCTCCTCTTTAATGCATAAATGCCCTGTAACTTAAATCACAGTTTGTTGGAACACATATGTCAGGCAGGCATGGCTAATCAAATTACTGAGCACATTGGCTCTGCATGCATTTTGGCTTTTAAAACTTACTATTAAGTGAACAAGAACTATGGCCTCTCCTTCTTTATTGCATTTGCAGGGTGAGAGTGAAAGGTGAAGGATATAAGAGAGAACTTTACTTGGAGTTCAGCAGCCCTTGGATTTGGCATTGGATGCTTTTCATTCTGCTAATATTTTTTTCATAGAATACAATCACTAATACCTCGTGTGTGCTGGATTAGTAAGGCAGCCCTGCATAGCCCTGTCAAAATAATCTCTTCTATGTGATTCTCTTGTTTCAGTCCCCTCTCTGTTTGCTCTGATGTTGCCAAGGCAGAAACCATGACAATTACAGGGGAGTAGGAAAGGGTAGGTGGAAAAGTAGATAGAATATTGCATAAAATCCCTCAACATACAGTAGTTCTGAGATGTTTATATAGTAGAAAAATATATTTAGTCCTGAAATTATTAAGCCACCTTGTAAAACTCAATTGAAAATGTCCCATTCCCATTTATGTTAATGGGGAATGATGTCTGGCTAATATTCCATCTCTTAGCTGTCCTATTCCTCTCTTCTTCTCCCCCTCATACTCATTTTATTACTGACTGACTATCTGAAGGTTTTGCAAGTTAGTAGGTGTGGATGAGACTAGCACTGACAAGTGCATGTAACTGGCCTTTTCATTTTTGTTTCTGAGTGCATGTGGACTGGCTGTCACTCTTGCTGGTATTTATACCACTGGTTCTGATGAAGATACTGGGCTTACTGCTTGAAAGCTTTTCCATTTAGGGAAGACTTTTCTTTAAACACTCTAACAACAATGCTGTTTCCTGCTAATAAAATAAGCAAACAAGAGCCTTAGTAATTACAGTAAAAAAATAATCCACATACAAACAATAATCCAAAGATAATTTATATTACTGTGTCCCTCCACTTCTGTGCTGCTAGATGGGCAAATTATTTGATTCCTATGCTAATCCACATGAGCTAGAAGACATTTTTCATTGAGCTCTACAGTGCACATTTTTTCACCTTTGGAAACCTCTGTGAAGAAGGCAGGGTGCTGGGGTCCAAATAAAGCAGCCCAATTTATACAGGCAGCTTCATGAGTGTAACTTACTTGTTGCACAACCACAGCTCAATTATATGAGTTACAGACTACAGCCTGATCTGTAAATATTTAGAAGGACTACTTGACTTCAGTATATTAATTTTGTTTTATTTCAGTGTTTGGTCAAAGTTGCTTAAGTTCTTATCGACTATTTTTTGCTTTCTACTTGCAGCCACACATTGCATTATTATAAAATATGTGTTTTTTTGCAAGTAGGCATTTATCCGAGCCTATATCTATGTGTAGTCATTCAGAGATTATTGGTAAATTTAAAAATAAATTTTTCTGTATTTAATTATTGGTCATGTTTAATGGCAACTAATGAGGTTTGATTTTGAGTGGGATATTATAGCTTGGGAATTTTCCATGCATCAGCAAATTGAAGGAGATTCAATCACCCCACTGAAATAAGTGGATATATAAAATTATTTAATCTCTTGTCTAAAGTGCAAAAAGCAGTCTTGTGTTTTGCTTATGACAATTTTTTTAAAAAACAGAAGGAATACTGAAGTACTTACCTGGTTTATGGCAGTACATATACAGAATGTCATTTCACAGAATCACAACATCATTGAATTGAGGTTGAAGGGAGCATCTTGGGATCGTTCTGTACACCCCTCCTGCTCAAGCAGGCTCAGGTAGAGCAAGCTAAATAGGACCCTGTCTAGTTGGGTTTTGATATCTCTGTAGAAGGATACCCTGCAACCTTCTCTAGACAACCAATTCCAGTGTTTTTAGCAATTCCCATTGATAGGAATTGTTAAATAATGTAATACAACTTATGGCAAGAGTGAAGATAAGTTTTAAGGGATTTTATTCAAACTTAAGAAATAATGTCTTCAAATGCATACAAGATCATTTAATAGAAATGAGACATAAAAACCTGCAGATCTGAACATCACCTTGATCTCAAAAAACATATTATGAACTCTAATAGAAGTATAGATCATTGTTTTATTTCACATTTTCTACATTTCCTCTTGTTTTGAAGCTGGGGTTTTGCTCCTGGCTGGTACACATAATAGCTCTAAATATTTC
Source organism: Chloebia gouldiae (assembly GCA_003676055.1). NCBI lineage: Eukaryota > Metazoa > Chordata > Aves > Passeriformes > Passeridae > Chloebia > Chloebia gouldiae. The sequence goes on from QUSF01000001.1 coordinate 6,156,415, forward strand.
TTTGAAAATAAAATGTGAAATTTAGAATAAGAGGATTTTTATCTGTGTGGTTTGGGTTTTTTCCCCTAGTATTTATGTTGGGTTTTCACATATCATATTTTTTTCACCATGTGAATAAATAATTCACATTATATGTGCATAATAAGGAGTTTTTTGATGGCAAGCAGTTTTCCATATGCTACAATTCCTATAGACATTTGGATGTTTGAGACTTTTACATGGGTTTGTAACATTTTCTGGAGTTTGTAAGTTCACTAACAGTATCCACATATTTTTCTATGATAGATATATAGGCGATATTATTCTAGCAGCCAATAAGAAAATGTAATTTAATTTGAAATAGTTTATTCAATAATTTTGTGTTCTTTGTGTCCATATATGTACATGTCAGTGTGGAAACTGGTAACGAAAATATACATGGAATGCATCAGGGTACCACGTGTCTTGTGTGTGGCATGAAAAATCGAGCTTTTAGATGATCCAAGAAGATGTAGACAGATAGAGATTAAACTTAGAGGGAATTCATTGCCAGCCATTAGGCAGACATCCTGGGATTCCAGTGCAATAGTGCACCTATGCACTACCCTGTGGGTGTACAAAGCCATATTTCTCAGTGGAAGCAAGAATAAGCAGCTAAATGATGCTAGTGGAAGGCTTGAGCTGGTATTTTGGGCAGAATTAATCTTAGAGAGAAACTACCCAGACTGTGTCCTATGCTTGGTAGCAGAAATGCCATTGCAGCTTATGGAAAAAAAATGGTCTGGGAATCTGTGATTGACTCTCAGAAACAGGAAGAGGGAAGACTTACTGGGCACAGAGCTTGTTATAGAAAACCTGATCAAACAACTGTTTTTCTTCATGTCTTTTTGCTGCTGCATTCAGAGAAACAGAACTTATTTTTTTCTCATTTATGTGTATGTAAGCAGCATTACACTTATACCAAAATGCTTACTTTAGGAGATAAAACATTATAACAGCCCCAGTTTTGGGTAATGTATTGTTTTTGTGTCCACTGCACATTAGTGAACATCTGTTTTACGGTCAGATCTGAATAGCCTGTATTGAATGACATTAGAGTTTTGCTGAAGAAAATGAAACCACTTCTTCCTTCTAGGAGTAAGCCTCTGAGGTGAGGAATAGCTATAGAATAGCTAAACCCCAAGGGCTGCATTTGAAAAACTTTGGCTGAAAAACACTCCCTTATAAATAATGTCACTGACTTTAGATGCTGCTCAGTGATTGTAAGTTAGATAGCATTTGGGCCAAGATGGAAACTGTGAGGACCCAATATTTATCTGTATATAACTCTAAGTGCCTTAAATATATTCTTTAATCTTTCTGAATAATTAGAGCATAGATGTGTGCCAAGCATTGTGCTCCACTTTGAAAGGACTACTCAGATATTAGCAGAATGCGTCTGAAAAAAAAGATCCAGAGCTCTGTGGTTGTTCACTAGCAGCTCACAGACCTCCAGATTGGTCAGGAAGGCTTTTTCCATCCTTTGGACCTTGTTGTGAAATATTATGATAAGGTAAGATGACAAAAGACCTCTCTCAAATCCTGCCAGGGTAACCATTGGTAACTGTTCTATTTGGGCATTGGGTCTACTTGGGAAAACACAAGCAGATTACAATTTTTGTTCAGGAACAGGAGCCAAAACAGAGAAATATCCATCCACAGATACACTAATCCAGTGGGACTGGGCTGAGGATAGTCTGAAAAGACTGTTCATTTCTATTGAGTAGAACTGGATGCCTGAAAAAGCAAATACAGAAAGTGAATAGTCAAGAACAGTGTTTATGAGCCAGGATGACTTTTGTTGTGCTCCTCTGGGATAGATGACAACTCAAATTCAGTGGCTTCTTTCCAGTCAGACCATTGTAAAAAGGAGCCAAATCAATTTTGCTTTGTTTATTTAAGAGCAGTTCTAGGAATGCTTGGTCAATATTCACTTCCTCTTTTTGTCTCTTTGTATGGCTAAAAGATTTGTACCTTTGTTCTGTTTCATAGCATCTGCTACAGACTTCATTGTGCAGTGTTTATCAGCTGAGAAGTTCATTACTTAGAGAAACACTTTATTTGATCCACATGGAACTGTCAACAAAAGGACGTTTTTTCTTCAGAGTGAGATCTAAAGTTTCATTTTATAAAATAACCATGTCAAAATGCACAGAGAAGAGATGGCCAATTTGCATTAGCAAGTTAATAGAATTTTTTTGCCCTGGAATGCAAATGAGAGAGAAAGGACCATCCTTTCTCTTATAGTACATTACACCAAATCTGTCTCCTATATTCTTGGACAGTCTCTAGCCCTCAACAGTGATATACCACTGTCTATAGTCACTTTGTGTAGAAAGCAAGAAGAACACCTGAATAATTGTTTAAAATCTCAGAGAGTTTTGAAAGCTTATCTCTATCTACCAAAGTGTCAAGTGGCACAAAGTGGATTCACTTGCTCCACTCAAAAGTACGGAGCAATTTAAGCTTTACAAAGCCCCCAGGGTTTAGCAAGGAAAAGCTGTGTGTCAGCTAACAAATTCCTTCACAATTCACACAGAGCTAGAAACCTCTCCTATTGTCTTTGAAGCATTGCACACAGTGAAAACACCTCTCTCCCTTTCTCCCAGAATCATGTGATATGTTAATGAGAGTTTTTGCATTTGGCCTCTTTGGACTTCATGAGATTTGCAAGTCATCACCTCTCAAGCCTTTCGAGGCCTCTCTGGCTGCCACCCCTTCCCATCAGTGTATCAGCTGCTTGGTGGTGCTGGCAAACTTGCTGAGGATGCACTCAATACCATTCTCCCTGTTGCCAACAGTCAAATTGTTCATCATCAAAAGATGTTGAACAATGCCATCATTGTCCCAGTGATGTCCCAATGCCTATCCCTGAGGATACCACTCATCACTGGATTCCACTTGGACATCGAGATATTAATAGCAAGTCTTTCAGTGTGACCATACAGCCAATTCCTTATCCACTGAATGGCCTGTCTGTCAAATCCCTTTCTTTCCAGTTTAGAAACAGGATATTAAGTGGAATAGTGATATGCTTTGCACAATTCCAGGTAGGTAATGTCAGTAGTTCTTCCCTCATCCAGCAATACCTTATTCCCATCAGGGAAGGTCATAAACTTTGTCAGACTTGACTTGCCCTTAGAGAACCATGTAGGCTGTCACAAATCACCTTATTTTCCATGTGCCTTAGCATAATTTTCATGAGAATATTTTGGAGGTATCAAAATTTTCAGTTCGCTTTAGTAAACGGCCATGGGTTTTTCTGTCACATACCAAAGAAAAGATAACATTGAGTTCCTGTACCTTGTTGAATCTCTCTGAAAAAAAAAAAAAGAAAAGATTCTTGAAGGGCTTCTCTACATATTTCCATCTATAACATATGTTTGTGGTGTTTGTATTAGTATTTACTTGATTGAAAGGATACTGTAGATAAATATATCTGCAGAATATCTTCCACTTATTATATTTTCTTCCAGCACCATCTATATTTTAAAATTAACAAATTAACTCCAGAGGGCAGAGAAGTACCTCATAAGTGTAATTTTCCCATCTTCTTTTTTTCTTCCTTTCTTTGTTCTTTGGCTTCTATAAAATTGTTTAATGAACTTTGGAGCTGATCTCCTGCTAACAATTACAAACACTTAAAGCCTAAGCAAAAGTCTTGATCCAGTTCATCTTCTTTCAAAGTCAAATTTTCTGAAACGGGATGCTTTTGTTCAGAAAATCTTACTTGTATGCTACTGTGCTTCTCAAATAAATGACTTTCTTGAGATGGAAGGGGAAGATAATATAATGAAAACTGCCTTTGAAATGTCACAATTCCCAGGATTTTGAGGGGTAGAGTTACTCATGCAGAACATTCATTTTATCATTGCTCTCTTCATGTCTTTCAAACCAAAGTCCTCGCTGGTTTAGCTGCTGCATCAGACTAAGAAATTTATGTGGCAGTAGCCATTCTGTGTTGAAATCCACTACAGCAGACTTCTTTACCTATGTGACTCGGCTATTGATGCTGTCAATATGGTAGCTTGATACATGGCACTTCTTATAAATCATTATTTTCTAAGATTGTATTACTGTCTAAAGTCAGTATATCACTTCTTGAAGGGAGCAGTTTAGTTATGCACCAGAGAAGAAACATTAAAAATCTTTGAAAGACAGGTTCTTTGCTAGACCAGAATAATGCTTTTCCATAAATCTTTAGATGCCACTAAAAACCTGCCTTTTGAAGTAACCCAGCTGCAGTCTGTTCTCTAGCTAGTGTGACTACAGACATTTATCCTTACAGTTTTCACATCTTGGTCATAGGCAACTTTATATTCCACAAGACCAGAAGGTTAGACATTATTCTCATTGTTGTGAATCCAAGATACGTCCCATAGAAAATTATGCACTGACAAAGTCTAGAAAATTATTTTCTTTCTCCCAAGGAGAATTTTTTTCATTCAAATAAGTCATATGTCTTATGGACTTTCAGGTTGGGGTTTTTTGCCTTACATGGGAAGTTTTCAAAGACAGAAGGATGAATTAGACCTCTCTGATTTTCACTGAGATGATGTATCCATGAATAGGCTCCTGAGTTTCCTCTAGGTCTTTGAAAACCTTCCATGTGATTCCTTTAAAATTTTTGTGCATCCATTTCCCTGTCTCTGCTGCTTTTCAAGCCTCTATAGAAACCCTCATGGGAACCTGGAGGAGGTATGTGCTCTACAGTCAACTCCTAATTGCCCTACTGGGTCCATCTCATTAAATGTTATGTCTTATTATCCATCTGTATCTTGGTCTTCAAACATTAAACGTGACCTTGGGCTGTGATCCATCTACTAACTAGACAAGATCAGATTTCACTACAGCTTACACAAGAGATCTTCAAGGGGAATCTAAGGTATCTAAAAAAGGTTTTTAATGATTGGGTAGGTGACCTCAGGGAGCCACAGGATCAAAGAACCTGATATGTGCTATCTCACCGTTTTGTGAAAGAAATAGCTGCATTTTACACCAGTTCTGACCATTAAATGCTGATGCCATCTTTTCCAAGAATTGCTTAACAAAGAACATAAGCTTTACCTCTGCACATCAAATGTTCAAACCCATTGTGCAATGAACCCAATTGTCATTCTGTCCCTTCAGGAGAAATAAAGACAGTGACTAGGTCCCATAATTGCTATGGTTTTGGTAATCATAAATTAGTAAAAATTACCAGTGATTCCTGGTGAAAGAAAGTTCCTCCATGGGATAAACAGTAGCCCAAAAAAACCTTTGTTCATAGCAGCATCAACCACTTCTCCTTGAGTTTGTCCATATGAAATGCTCACTACATGTAATTGTTCACATAGAATACCTTCATGGTGTTCTAATGAGCATATAGTTGGCTTCAGGAGATTTAAAATATGTATAATTATGATTTAAGAAAAATTGTGACTTTTTTTATAAAATACCTTCTAATGAATAGTAACTCCCTCCTCCAAGTGACATACTAAACATGATACTGCTCCTTTACACAAATGTCAAGACTGCTAGCTAGAAAAATATCTTCATTGTGAATTCTATTTTAAGAATTTTCATTCTTTAAAACTTATGAAATATTGCCGTATTAAAAAAACATGTTGATAATCTAGGCTACCAACATAAATGTTAAGAACAGTATTTATTTTTATGTATAAATGCATACACACATGCACACACACATACAGACAAACACATACTAGTATAGACACAATAGCTGTCTAAATGAAAACAAAATTGAGCAATCAATTATAATAATGATAATCAATTATCAATTGAGGAGTTAGGGGAAAAAATCATAGATGTGGTGTGCCATGGTTGAAGAGTAATGATGCACAATAAAATTACTTTCTTTTCCTTTTGAATCAACTAGTCAAAACATGTTGTTAATCCACATACATGACACATTAAAAATAATGCTTCAGAAAGAAAATACTTCCTGTGCTTCTCAGCATAGGAGGTAATAACACCCAAGGACAAAGGAATGGTGCACTAAGTCTTACAGTAGATGATTCATTAATTACTCCTGTAGTACTGCAAAACTATAGACTCAGAGTCACACAGAAGAGAGCCATGTGAAGGACTAGATTAGCTGGATTTCTCCATACCTTTCCCATGGTGGTAGGTCAGACACTTGCAGTAATCCTCAGCATTTTATTGCACATGGTAACCCTCATGGATGACATAGTAAAATTGTTTTTTTTCTGTGCCCCTTAGACCTTTCTTCACTTAGTTACCTTTAAAGGTAGGAACTGATTATGTCCAAAATCATGTATTGTAGGGAACTACAAAATGTGTTAGGGAAGGGGTGGTGGGAAAAGTCTGCTTGAAAGGTGAATGAAGTATTTTCTACAGTGGATACTTTACAGTTGGCTTCTTGAACTCAGCAAAGTAGGAGATGTTCCCAAAATAGCATTTAGAGCTTAACAGATACAACTTGTCCAGTTCAGGGGTGACATAAATAGGAGCAGACAGAGGGAGTAAGCAACACTCTGGTGTTCGTGCTAGAGTTTACAGTGGCATCACTTGAGTAGCAAAGTGATTGAAGAACAGAACTGAAACAAGCAGGCTGACTTGTGAGAAGAGAAATACAGAGTGCAGGACTGTTTCTGGAGGACAGGCAGATGAGAAAGACTATATGCTCTATACAGGCTTGAAATGTTTATGTGTTCAAGGCCAGGTCAGATGGGACTTAAAGTAACCTGGTCTAGTGGAAGGTGTCCCTTCCCATGACAGTGGGGTTGGAATAAGATGGTCTTTAAGGTTCCTTCCAACCCAAACTATTCTGTGATTCTGTGATGAGTATCTCCATACGTTCTTCCAAGTTCATCTTTGTATAAGCAGTGATCTTAATTCAGTGACCATTTCCCATGGATCAAATTTGACTCACGGGCCAAAGAAGAAGCCTGGCACAAGGGTATGAAAACCTGACTGTGTGTTACCTAGATGGAAGTGCTTATGGTGCCAGTCACTGCTCCTTTCTGGAAATACTGAAAGAGTCTTTCTCTTTTATTGAGGAAGAAGGCCAGTTTTGTTTTCTCCTGTTTTCTGGAGCTGAGATTTACAACTGTTTCCAAATTAATGTATGCACATCCCTGGTCACAATCTGCACCCCTTCTAATTTTGGAACTTTAAAATTATCTACATGCAAAAAGAAAAACGCAGTGCATAACATTTTTTATCATGCTTAAAAATTGCATGCAGTGCTTTCATTTGGTGCAGTATTGCTTCTGACAGCCCAAATTAAATCTGCCTGTAGTGGATGTTGCCTGTTACTGGATAGAAACATTTGTTAGGTCTAATAGGTGCTGCTTCAACAGACAATGAAAAGGATAAACAATTGATTGCAATCAGAAGCCAAAACAAAAACACCGCAATAATGTTGCATATTTGCATAGTTATCACAAATCTGGAGACAATATTTTAAAAAATCCCTTTTAATGCATACACAGATGAGAATGAATTTCAGAAAAGAGCCTGGGGAGACACACACCAAACACTATCAGATTGTGCAGTGACTTTTGACTGCTTTTGTACTGAATATGAAAGTCATGCAAAGCTTGGAAAAGCCAAAAGAAGAATCTTTATTTTAAACCTTATGTTGAGTGAGCAACGACTTTTGGGTAAAAATGTCAGTTTGTTCTCAGATGAAGGCCTTGGTGGAGTTTCTATATGAAAATCTGCCTCTCTAATAAAGATCAGAGTTTCTTTCTCCAACATAACTGTCTGACAGTAACAGTCCAAGGCAAAGCCTTCACGACACTTATTCCTCTCCAGAACACTTTGGAAATTGTAATTTCCATTTCACCATCAATTCCAATATATCCGAATACATCAACTTTCAAAACAGAGCACAACACCAAGCAACACTTTGTCATTCTCTCTCTGAAACAAATCTGGTGGAAGAAAGAGTGCACAAAAATATTTCTATAAATAAATACTTTATATTTTTCTGTTCATTACCATCTCTGGCTTTAATATGTACATATCCCTCCCTGTATGTTGCTGTTCAATGGAAGTGCTCTGATGAGATGACCACTTTCTACCTGTATTCATCAGGAGTAAAGGATATAATTCTGGAAATTTAAACCTGTCCCATCTCAATCCTGTATAGTTTTTTTGTCCTACTAATAGCTGTATTGAAACTCCCAATGACTTCAGTGGAAGCAGCACTGAGACCTAAATTCCCTAAAATGCTAAATTTAAGTGAAACTCCAAAAACAATACTTCACCTCCTCCTGTTCCCAGAATGGATTAACACATTGATTTCGAAGCCATAGTCAGGAGAATAAATCACAGATTAAGTGTGAGAGTTTTTGGAGACAGGAATTAGAAGTGTATCAGTTGGGAAACAGTTTAGACAAATAGTTTATATTGTCTGCCAAGAGCTGCTGTAAGGCTTTTGTAATTCAGCCTTACACATGTTGCTAACTTAGAATTAGATATTGTAAAATGACATGATGTTTGTTCTGTAGGGGGAGAGGAATGCTGATGTGAGAGCACCTCTTAACGAGGAGCAGTTGATATATATGTGGGCAGTTTTTATAGTTTTGTCAAACAACATAAAAGTGTTATTCTGGATTTACTAGCAGGAAATAAAATCCAAATTGAAATTAGATTTTTAAATGGCAAAAAATTCCAATGCTTTTTATGTCACCACTTAAAAACCCACACATCCTGTTAAATAGGAAGGCTTCAAGCTGCAGTAGCATATTGAAGGCAAAATCAGGGATATTATTTACTCAAGCAAAACTTTTTTCTGTGTTACTGCCATTAGAAAATGAATAAGTATTATTCTCTGTATTGTATCTTTGTTATAAGTTGGTTGCAGTTATTGATAAAAACACCGACTTCACCATATTCTATTAAATATGACTGTGAGGGGCTCAATTCTGACATCTTTTCTTGTCATACTTCCATCTTGAAATCTCAGTAAGGTTTTATCTCTGTAACAATTCACTTGAATTTGAGTCTTTTTCAGGACATTTATATCAAATCTTAGAAGTATAATTCTGAACATTCTCATAGGTCAAATTATTGTTATTGACTTTTGAAATAGAGGTAATAATTGTTGTTGCTTTTTTTCTGTGTTGGAATGGAATATTTATGACCTAACTCAACTTCTCCCTCTTATTCGATCCATATCATCAACTTTAATGAGAAGCAACAGAAATGGTTTAACCAGTGGTCACATCATGTTGAAAAGTGGACAATTCCACCATTATCATAGTTCACACTTTTGCTTCCATGTCTGCTGGCCAGTCAGTTGTTTCCACTCAACTTTCATGGTTCACCATTGCTTGTAGCTTCATATAGTCCATTTTGTGGTTTCTTTTAAAGACAAATTAATCTCTCAGGGCTTACACTTGCTCTTGCTTTAATTAATTTTATGATAAAGGAAGGTGATGCAGGCAATAACCTTTTTAGAAGCAGGTCTGCTTGTTTGATATGTTGATTGTTTCTCTGTGGAAAAGTAAATCTACTTACATTTACCTTCAAAGGAAAAAAAATTCCTGTTTTCCTCTTCCTCATTAATATAGAAGAGAATTTCTTAGTAGATTGTGAGGTGCTTGGGACTAGATAAATGATGTTTTTTATCAAAATTAACCAAGCAAACCATTTTTATAGGTTGGATTGCATTAAAATATTTTTTTCTTTCTAAAATGCATGTGCAGTGACTCCCTAATCTAGAATGAAAATAATTTTAGATATTGCTGGCATATTATCAATAGACATAGAAGAGAGCTTGTTTACCAGTTTATGAAAAGAATCCAAAAGTGAAAAAATGGGACCTGGCAAGCAGGGTTCACTGACTTTGGCATGTAAATCACAAACACTGCTGAGGATTACCTCTTGTCTGAGAAGAAACACTCAATATGACTTCAAAATTGAGTTACAATGCAGTATTTAGAATAATCTATCTAAATCACATTATAGTATTCTTCTTCCCTTGTGGAGAAAAGTATATTTAGAGAGAATGAAAAAGAAGCTGCATTTAACCTAACACTACCCTGCTGTGATATCTCACATCCTGGGACCAAAGGCTAGCCTGTATCCTGCTCTCCTTTCTGTCCTGTAATACAAAAAGGAAGGAAAATAACAATTCCCTGGTGTTTCCCCCTGTTGTAGGAGGAGGAAGTAAGCTCAGCCCATGGAAGAAGGGTCAAACTGAATTTGAAGCAAAATTGTTGGCTAAGAGAGCATGGCATGATGTAATTTGAGGTGAAAAAAGCAAGGGTTTACACTCCAGAGCATTGAGTGATCTGCTTTAAGTATTGGTAACAAAAAAAAGGTATTTGTAACTGGAATATAGCAAAACATTGTGGTCTGAATAAGGTCAGTCAGGCAGGAAAATCTGACCAGAACAATTTACTTCTATCTCAGACAGTGGTCTGAGTCCAGGCATGATTTCTGATAGCCACGGCCAAGTTAGCCTCTTGTCTTGCTCCAGCCTCAGGCTGCCAGAGAAGGGAAGTGCTGAAGACAAAGCACAGCTGAACAACAAATAGCTGGGAGATCTGGGAACTGCACTATCTTCTCTTCCAAGTCTGGACAAAGGTTGCAGTTTCCTGGCCAGTGTGCCACCACATTATTTCATATGGTCATTTCTTGCTGTGCAGCAAGACTGGATTAAATTGTGCTAGAAAAGAGCCAGCTCAGGAGTCAGGGAAGTAAGAATGCTCCCACTCAGACTCTTTACTTCATATGTTCCTCTGATTTATGGATGTAGTGAGGGGATTGACCTTATCTTGTTTGAAAACACAAAATCCCATAAGAAATGTCAGGATGCTAAGTTGCAAACAAGCCAGGATGAAGTCGAATTTTAGATGCTGTAGATTTCTGTGTACATGCAGGTAGGATCTGTCCTGAAAAGTGATTAGCTTCTGCAGTTACACTGGATAAAGGAACCAACCTAAACTATGCTCTAAGGAATTTAACTTACACTGATCAGAATGTTATCACTTTGATAATGCAATTTTGAATATAGAAATCTTTCAACATTCATAATATAGTGTTCTAGTTGAAATATGAAAGTAAAATAGCTATAAATACTGCACATTAACCATGCATACATTTTCATAACCTAGCATTTCAGGTCTGGTAAACTGATTGTGTATGATCTGAATGTACCCATTGTTTTAGAGTAATCAAGCCTGATTATAATTTTCCCTTTTTAGTCTCCTTAAAAACAATCCTAAACCCAAACAAAAATAACAATTTTTTTGTCTTCTGGGGCAACATGCAAATGAAATGCTGACTCATAAGTCCTTGTGTTCGCCACAGATTGCCAGCTTGAGAGAAAATGATGAGAGAATGTAACATTTTGTAGTTTTTGAATTTTGTGGATGCCAGTTGCTAATATGTACACGCGTTGATGTTAGTGAAAAAGTCAGTATTTTATCCTCTAGGCCTTCCATTTAAAAATTAGTTTGTGATTAATTGCTGCATGCTTCCATTACTGCAATGTAGATGGATTTTAAAAGCCATTTGACAAAAAAATATGCCTTAGAGTGTTTTAAATGCAGCAGCTGTAGAGCACTCAGTAATTTTATTTTGTGTTTTTTATATTCATACTGACTGAAAAAGCAACTTGTGTTAGGATCACAGGATAATGACATCAGTTCTGTTCTTCTCCAAAGTTTGATTTTGTGTTTGTGTTTAAGAAGCTAACAACCATATCTGAAACTCATTGATTATCTGCTTATAATAGCTCATCCTCTCAATCAAATAGATCAACAAACCTTTTCCACTTTGTAAAATGTATTCCAAATAGCAACAAAATGGGAGCAAAGATATTTGAAACTGAATTAGAATAATGCTAATCTGGTTTTTTAATTCTAAAAAAAAAAGCATTATTTAAATAATAATTTGTGATAAATTTAAATGGATCCTAATTTCAGATTAAGTGAATTGTTCTCTTCATTTGTCTAAAGAGTATATTTATCTAGTCTGTATTTAGGTAGAATACAGGATATAGTATATTCATTTATTCTATCACTGACTCATTTTTTTATAAGTGATAAAAACATCTTAAAACAGTGCATGCATTGAATTAACATTATTTAATGTACTGATTCTAAGGTTTTCTGTCCTAGATTTAAAAAAAAATCTTGTAAAATCCATTGTCCCACACACCAATCTTTCATGGTCATCCGCATAACTTGACATTTGCTACTCCTACATTAAATCTCACCAGATTAACATTGTTGTTCAAGTGTGTGGAGTTGGATGGATGACTTTCTTTTTATTTTTTTTTTCCTTTGGCTGGATAGTCTTGCTCCAGTTCCTTGGCCTAATCAAACGTACTAGAAAACAGAACCATATCCCTTCTATGATGAAACCAAGGAAACCCAAATAATATCTCTGCTGAAATTCACAATTGACTGTCACAAATGAAAACAAATTTATAAATTACAGTTTGCAAATGCCTACAATTTGGAAATTAATTTAGTGGTTTGAAATAAAGGAAATTTCAGGACTTTTAGACAATTGCTTACAAACATCTACAAAAGAAAACTCTGTTTCTTTTTCATTGAATGCACAGAGATTTTTATATTAACAGAATTTAATCCTTTCAAGACTCAGCATTTGACCTCAAGAGAATGAAATAATACTTCACAATGGATTTGATAAATTAGAAAATTATATATGAACAGGCACATTGATTGACCTCTGATTTTTCAAGAACTTTCAAAAAGCAAACTAGAGAGAAGTTTAATTCTGTGCTATTTATTTTGGGAAGCAAGTGGTTGAGCCATGTTCTGTAAGTGACTCAAATCTGGAAGTTTGAATTTCTTATCAATATTTTGACAGAATGATTTTAATGCACAGCCTTAAAACCAGTTAAAATGTTGAGCCAGAATGCCTGTGAACATTGAAAGTCGTGTATCATCCTAAAATGCTGCCATTTGATTTTGATACTTCACTGTAGCAAAAAAAAAAAAAAAAAAAAAAAAAAAAAAAAAAAAAAAAAGAAAAAGCAGCAGTGAAATCTGGACCTCTCAGAAACAGATTTTAAGTAACAGTTTTAGTGGCCAGTCTTTAATGTTAGCAATATGTAAAAACCCAAGGAAATTTTGGTATCAGTACTTCTGCCCTGCATTATTTCATAGAAACACTTAGAATAGGAAACTGTGGCTGAAATTAAAGCAGTTGACATTCCTACTGTGATCCCAATGGAGATATGTGTTATGGCTGTCCTGTCCTGCACCCTTCTTGCTGTGGCTGAGCAACTTACCTACCCTTAGCTACCTGTGAAAATGAACCAAGCAGAGCTCTGCTGTGATGGGCCAGCCTTGCAGCATCATCTTCTGATCTGTTTGCTGCCAACAAAATGCATGCAAACTCATCTTTCACTTTTAAATGAGTCAGGTTTCCCTTGGAGCCTTTCCATTAGAAGAAAGAAATAAACACTTAGCAAAGGCTATTGATAAAATCTGCACTTTTACTACTTTTTAAAATTATTATTCTTCTTAATAGGAAAATGTGCAACCTCCCTTCTAGCAAAAAGATGTAAATTGTGGATTTTAAGAAACAAATCCTGCTGCACAGCAGGTTTAGACAGGCTGCTACAGTTGGGGCCTTAAGGCATTCTGTGGCTTCCCTGTGGTAAGCCATGGTTCTAATTTGTAAAGTCAGGAGAATTCCCACTGTTGCTGTAATCATATGCATGATCCTTCTTCCATCTCAGTACTTTGAGCATCAGTTAAAAAAAGAAAAATAGGGCAAATAGTGGTTACCATGTAGTCAGCTATCCAAGAGCTGAGAAACTTCATATATTTTGTGAGACTTAATTTTGTCCTCAGGAAAAGAATTAAGCTTTTTAGTGGAAACCTTAAAAAATATAACTAAAAGAAAAGAAAGAGAGAAAGAAAGAAAATGAAAACACAGAGAACAAAAGAAACAAGAAAAACAACAACACCAAAACTTGTCCCGATTCACACATGTCAGGGAAGACATCAGATTTTTTTAATGCAAAATATTCTCTCTGTAAAATTTTTCCCATTTACTTCTGTTTTCCAAATATGTAAAATCCTTTCAGAAAAGGCCTGACTCTATCCCATGAGCCTTATTATCATAAAATCTCTGTATTCTGTCACTTCTGCACTTGGTGACATCCTGTCCAGTGTTTGATTATGCTGTTTTCTTATTAACAGCCCTTGTTGGACTAATTTTAGCATGTTTTTTAATTCCTTTTTTTCTTTTGATACTCAGAAAATATAAATCAGTGTGTTTCACAGGCCAGTTATGTTTTGTGGGTAAAAGTACTCTGGTGTCTTTCAAGCCTTCCCTTTGAAAATTGCATTTTTTATCCCTTCCTTCCTGTACTGTGAAAAAGGCTGAGTATCTGTTCCCTACTTATCTTCTTGGGGTTTTTCATGATCCTGTAAACCTCAGTTTCCCCTCTTTCTGACCACTGTCTTTTTATTGTTAAAACATGCTTGTCTGCTGCTTCTTGCCTGCTGTGGAAGCTGCTTCAGAAATTTCTTTGTGTCTGCTGCCCTCCTATCTAGAAGCAGGGAAAATTCTAGATTGGCAGGAACCTCTGGAGGTCATCTGAGCCCACCTGCAGCTGACAGCAGGGGCTTGGATTAAGTTTTTCATTCACCCAATTAGACAAGCCTTTAATTACTTCCAGTAAGGGAGATTCCACAGCTTCTCTAGAAAACCTACTCCAGTGTATGGTTGTACACACAGTGAAGAACTTTTTCCTGTAGTCTGATGAAATTTTCTTTTGAAGTAATTGATGCTCATTGCTTCTTTTTCCCTTGCTGTGTCCTTGTGAAAAGAGTATTTCTATCTTCCCTATAACCCCCCTCTAGATACTGAGAATGTGATTAGACTCCCCCGTCCCTTCCAGTTGAGTAACCTGAATTCATTTCACCTTTCAATGGGCATCAGCTTGGTGGCCCTTCACTGAACCATCTCCAGTTCTTCAATGTCTCTTTAGAAGTGGGAGTCCAGAAGTGGACATAATATTCCAGGTGTGACCTAACAAATATCAAACAAAGCAGTGACAAACTTTCACCTGCCAGGTTTACTTTGGCTGCTGCAGTCAAGGCCCCAGGGCGTTTTCATTGCTACAAGGATGCACAGCTCAGCCAGTCAGTCCTTGGACTGATACTCAGGATTATTCCATCACAGATGCAGGATCCTGTAAATATCTCTGTTAGATATTATGCAATTCCTGTTGGCCCAGTCTTCCAACTACAGTTTGCTGTAGTGTATAATGCACATCTTGTTGTGTCTTACTCTGTTTTTTTTTTCCCAGAGTTTGGAGCAGAGGTCTGTGACTCAGTAGAGGTATGGAGCCATTTTATTTGTTTACATCAGCATAGCAACAACAACAAATAATAGCAACAATAATATTAAGATCAATATAAATATTATTACAAAATTATTTTGATGTTATTTTATATTTTTATTCATGTTATTCGTTTATTATTTCTTCGTTAGTTGATAAAAATCTGTTTTCTGTTTTGCTTTCTGTTCCTTTACAGGTTATCAAAACCTATATATTTGCTTTTTTGACCAACACTGAAACTGACTAGATGTTTTCACTAAAAGGTCCATGATGATTTTGAGATCTGTATCATCAACAGCGATAACTAGTTAAACCTAACAGGGTATTTGGAGAATAAAAAGGGCATTTTCTTCTCTGTACATATTCATTTGAATTTATCAACACTGAATATCATCTATTATTTGATTGCCTAGTTTTTCACCTTTGAAAAAAGAAAAATAAGATATGATATGGTTGAATATGAAATGGTACTGTTAAAGAAAACCAAGTATTCAGTGTTTCTAATAACACAAGAAACAGAAGTCATCAAAAGAAGTTGCAGAATTTTTAGAACATACAGAAATATTCTTATTTCTACACTATTTTAGCTGCTGAAAGTATATATGGTTTCAATGCTTGTTTTAAAAATATGTTTTAAAGTGATGTCTCAAGACTGAATAAAGATAAAACATTCCAGGCTCAGAAAGTCCAAAACACAATAGTACAATTTTTTTTTTTATTTGACTGCTTCTTAATTGTTTTATCACCATGAATATCTGCTGTTCGCTATTGTTAAAAGATGAGGACTGAACTAGATGTTGTGATAAAGTACAGCCATTTCACATTATACTTCTGAAGAAAACATTCATCAACTGCTCAATCCATCTTAGATTGAAGTTTCCTGAATAAATCTTTTGTGTATACTTCCTTCTGTTTCTAAAAGTGGTCAGGGGAAAAAAATGAGTTTTTTCAACTGTAAAACATAGCCTTAGAAGCCTGATGAATAGCATAAAATCTGTTCTAGAGGAATATATTGTGAGAAAGTTCATTGCAAATAGCCAAAGGAATGTGCAAAGAAATATGTTGGAAAGATTTATAAACAGCTGCTCCTGTAGAAGTGCTTGTAAGTGTAGCAGTGATCAGTCTGTGTATAAGAAGCAAGCTTTTCCAAACTCACTGAAGTTTGAGGTGAATATTAGATATTGATATAATTTTAAAAATAAACCCTTGGTAGAGTACACACACTGTATTTCTGAGAAGTACGTGGCTAAAATAACTAGTAATGCTTACATGACCTTGTGTTTCATTTTTGGGATGTTGCACCTAGGAGATTTGCAACTTGTGTCTCCATTTTTTGTTTCTGTACAGCACAACTACATTTTTAAAATTCCCTTGTCTTCTCACAGATATAATTGTCCTTATTTGCTAGATATTTGTTACTCATCCTTTGCTATGCTTTCCTCTAAGAAGGGCTTCAATTCTAAAATGTTTGTTGCTGTAATTTCTGACAAGGTGTCATATTTTCTTCTTTCACTAGCAAATAACTGGAAGTGCACTCTTGGTTGGGCATGGTAAATAATTCTGGAATGTAGAATGCAGAGTTCCTCTGGTTTCGGGTTTACTTGCTTTCCTGTTTCTAGGACATGAGATCAAGAAGCTTAAACTTCTACTGCCACTGGAGGAAGAGATCCTGCCCTCCTTCCACCCAACTGCTTTATTTCTTAGCCTGTATTTTCTCTGATGTTACCACAAGTGTTTCTGGAAGGAGCCAACGTGGCTTACGCCCACAGAGGCAGCAACGTTAGCTGAGAGTTCCAAGGCTACATTTGGTAGCAGCATCTGCTCATGCCGGCTTAAAGTGTTGACACTTTAGCTTGAACAGGCTTTATTTGCTAATATTTGCAACATCAATGAACAGCTTTTACACTTCCAAATGGCTGTATAAATGGGTAATCTCACATATCTACATCACAGCTAATCTCTTGAAGTGGTGCTGACTGACTACACCAGTTAATTTTTTTTTCTTTTGCCTTTGATAGAGAAATAAAAAAAAAACAAACAGATTTTAACGGCACACCCTGTAAGACCTCAAAAAGTAGTATGTAATAGGTTAATATATTATTTTTCCCTATTGAGCTACTTGGTAGTGTAGAAGTCAACTTGTCACTAAATAAAATAGTATCAGTAAGTCCTTGTTAACTGAAGAGATGGCCTGTAACTGCACATTTAAGTTAATTTTAGCAACTATTCAGACAAATTCTCACCTCCTCCCCTTCACAGATATGTTCTAATTCCCTAGGAAGAAGGCATAAAAAATCCTGAAAATTATGTTTCCAATTAGTGGTGCTTTCTCATATTTAAATTCTGTGTGGCTCTGCCAGATAATTGAAAAAAAAGTGATACATTCTTTTGATCTTTGTTGAGATGATGTAGGCTGTTAAATATTGTTTCGTTATACTGTTCATGTTGACATAGATTGTATTGTGACACTTATAGCTTCTTTGGCACAGCTCTGGAATCAAGTGTTCAGCGGTGATTAATGACCAAGAATACACAGACCTACTGCTGAGTCTAAGAGCTCTCTAATCTCTGCTCCTGTTCCTTCTCTCAATTCCAGCATTAGCTAATGTGGCTTCTGTGAACACAGTGGTTCTGGTGACTTGTCATACAGCTTGTCCTGCCAGCAGTTAGCATAGTGGTTGCATAGAGCTAATGATCATCAAATTCTCAGTTTTCTTAATTCTTGCTTATTATTGCATCTTTGATGCCCTTTCTCATCCTTGCAATATTTTATTAAGTGTTTAATAGAGAAATGGCTTTTAAACCTGTGCTAAAGCCTTTTTTTAGTCCTTGAACACTGTAGAATAATTTAATATCCTTTGATATGTAATGCCAATTAAGTGATATGTGTGTTAACATAAATATTTAATTGTTAAAAGAGAGATCACTTTGGTCTAGAGCTTTAATTGAATTAGATGCTTTTCAGATGATTGTCAAGATTAAACAGTCCATTATGAACATTTGCCACTGCAGGAGATTTCTGCTTATTGAAAGACAAAAGGGTAATTTCATCTAGTATTGCTGTAAACTGTACGGGTCCTTCATACTGATAAGGGAATTCTCCCTCTTTTAACCTTGATATGTACTGTAGTAATGAATTTATGAATCTTTAAATTCAGTCACATCATTAAAGTGGGGATATGATATTAGCACTGCCAAGTGAATTAAAAGGATGAAAATTTATCTACATAACAGCTAAAGAGATCAGAGTCAATACCAATTTGTCAATAATTACCATTGCTTTAAAAAGCAAAACTAGCATGATAAAAGGAGGCAGCTGTGGATCTTTATTGCATACTAACTGGAGTTTGATTAATTTCAATGACAGACTTCACATGGCAAACTGGAGTTTTAGGGAAACTAATTTTCCTTGACATTGGGCTGCTGAGGCACCTAAACTATCACTTCCGCAAAATACGCTTGTGTTAATATGGAATCCAACTGTTTCGTTATCGACCCAAAATATTTCTGGTTTGGGGCAAAATGTTTCTCTATTGCAGTTTTGTCTAATTATGTGAACATCTTCCACAGATCAGAATCATGGTTTTTTGATGTGCTGTGGACTGCGGTCATGCATATATCTCACACTGAAAACACGTCACAGCAGTTTCCTTCAAAATATAGTACAGTTATGCATAATGCATGATAAGACTAGAGAGATGTGCAATGTGAATCAAAGTTTTAATGTCCTAGTTTTCCAGATATTATTATCTATTCACTGTGTTTTTAAAGGAGCTCTGATTAAGAATCATGTCAGCTGTGACAAGCCATAAAGACAAGCAAAACATTCAGTGAGAATCTGAAAAAAACTCTCTCTGAACAAATTTTAATATTAAACTCATTATTGGGGAATCTTGTTCTTATTTTGCCAGGGATGGAGAACTGCATCAATAGAATCCCAGTTGCTAGCAACATTTTGTCACCAAAGGTCATAGAGCAAAGACATTCAGAGCACAATACCTTTCCTCTTTGGGTCTGACACACCTGTCCTTACTCAAATGGTTGGTCTGTATTTACTCCTTTGTATTTTTTGACCAGGCCTTCAACATAGCAGATGCAAAATCTCAACCATCCTTGCTGTCTTGGGACATGCTCTAAAGTAGCCAAGTGCCAGCTTGACTTGAACTCATATCTGCCCCCTTGGTCTGCAAAGTATCCAAATGTCAAAAAAAGCTGTTTGAATGAAAACTATACAGCTCAGCTTCACATTTGAGTGCAATCCTGATGGGGACTGCACATTCTCACGCCAGCTGTTTTTTCACTTATACAGTATCAGACTACTGAAGTCTACCTGAAATTTTATGCTAAATGCAGTCCTTACATAGGCTTCAGGCTTATGGGAGTCCAGCCACACCCTAGGTTTCTTATTGTCTGGGGTAAACAGCATGAAATAGTCAACAGTGTGACTGATGCTAAAGTTATGTCTACACAAGAGAGGGAAGTCATATCTAGAGTAAAATGGAAGCGAAAATCCAGCACCTTGCTACTTCTGCAGGACAACTGCAAAGTGTTCTCTCATTAATGTGAGAAGTTCTCATTTTGCTCTAGGGCAAGTGCTTGCCTAAGCAGGCAAGTGCTTGCCTAAGCAGGCAAGAGGGTTTTCTCATGTTCCTTGTTATGTGTCCAAGATAGTGAAAGAGGTGCTTTTAGGGTACCAGTCTTGTAACAAGTCTAAAATAAATTAAGTACTTAGATAATTTTATTGTCATTATGCTTTTTAAAATAAAAACTTTTACTAAGAAGTGTATTATCATGTGTATTTACTGAGTAATAAGCAAAATTAATTTGATAATTCCTGTGTATTTATAGTTGATGGTAGCTGGGAAAAAAAAAAGTAGCACAAAACTGCTTTCTATACTTGGAATGATTGAGAACTGATTCTGTGTGATTTTAGAATTTTATCATTAAAGCAGTAGGCTAGAGAGGCGGTTTGCCTGAGTGCTTTACTAGCCACTGGTAAAGGAGATGATAAATTTGCATTGAAATATAATTTGAAAACCTAATACACAGAATGAGTTCTTACTGGGTTATGGATGTTCATTGATCTCTTTTTCAGCTGTATTTTTTATTCTATTGGAGACAGTAAAAGAAGAAAAGGACTAGTGGCAGTGTAGGAACATGAGGGTCAGTATGAGGAGCAGGTTGAGAAAGTGGGAAGAAATCAGACCAGTGAGGGGAAATACACATATTTAGTTACAAATATGTTGGTACATATAGGAGAGCAAGTGCTGGAGGACATTGCAGTATGAGGTGCCTACAAAATAAAGGAGCACACTCATGTAGTGAGGAGGCATTAAGAACAACAGGCAATTCTTTATTCCTTGTTTCTCATTGATAAAGGTGGTGTGGCTGGACCTGAGGCAGAATTGACAAGAGCAAGAGGGCCAAGGAAAACCCTTCCAGCTTCCCTTCCTCCTGCTGCCCTTGTCCATGCCTGCCCTTACCAATGGGAGTAAAGCTGAAGGACAAGGCATGCCCATTCCCTGGAGGAGGTGATCCTTACATATCAGCAGCAGCATTGTAAGAAGGCTGGTTTGGTCAGAGAAATTGCACAGTGGGAAGTGAGCTGGGCAAGACCAGCCTACAGCAGTCATTGAATCTAAGTGCAGACAAGACTGCATGTGACAGCCTGTAGAGATTTCCCCAGGCCACTAAAAATGCCATTAACTTGGACATTTCCTTTACAGATGACCTGAGCTGTTAGCAGAGATTCCAATCTTCAAAGACTGTGCTTGCCCATAGCATGTGAAAGGCTGCATGGATGTGCAGTAGGATAGTTTTTGATGCCTTCTGTCAGTGAATGGGAAGGCAGAGAGCACAGTCTAGTGTGTGCCACTTTTGCTTTCCCTCTGCACTCTTCTCCAGGATGCTGACACTTGGCAAAGCACCATAAGGGTTAGAGGTGCAGATTCAGTGAGCTGTCACTACTGGCTCCAGACTGAGTGAAAATGCACCTACCCAGGGAATACTCTGTACAGGAATGGCTCATGCCCTTTCTTACACCATATTATCCTCAGGTTGTACAGAACACCACAAGCACATATACACTGCTTTTAGCTCAATGCAGAATCTAATGCTAACTGTCCTGCACTGTATAATCATGAAATGTGGGGAAGCATAGTGCTTCTTGTGTTCAAAATTCAAGTTAGAACTTCAGGCAGCTGAAACAAGTGACTTCTTTGAGAATGAGCTTGTGATCCTAAAGTAGTCTTACATAACCACATAGAGAATTGGAGTAACCCAAGTAAAGCAAAAAACACAACTCTGAAGAGAGATGATATTTGGTATTTACAGCCATTATTCCTGCAATGTAGTTTGGTTCTACGAAGAAGGGGCTTTGTGAATACAGTTTTTGCAAATAACTATAAAATCCTTCTTTGCAAATTTGGAAGTCAGATGAAAATTCAGCCTTAAGCAAATTTCTTCATAGCTGTGTAGTAAAAAAGTCTGATAGCCTATGGATGTGCGATAAAGAAGCTCAGGCAGAACACTGACCTGCACTGACAGCATTTGTTTTTTCTAGTTACCTCTCCTGGCCCTGTGATTTAGTATTATGTGGGTGAGGTATATGTACTAGTACACAGGAAACCCTTGAACACGGAAAATAGTACTTACTAAAATAGATAGCATTCCCAAGGGGGAAACAGCAAAATTACATGAGATTCATAGAATAAGGAATAACTAAAATTGCCCAATTATTTAAACTGAGTATCAATATAATATCTTGCTGAGCTTGTGGAGCATAATTTAGAGTAGACATTTTGCCTGCAGATCACGATATAAATATTTTATATGATCTCCCACACTATTAGAATAATAGAGGTAGTGTTATTTAATCCACTCCTGGCAAAGCAGATGCTTGCCAGAATGCATAAAGCACTCAAGGACCTGGTTTTGTTATCATTGAAACTGATTGGTAGAATGATTTATCTAAAGTTTGATTCCTCATCGTGGAAGTGGATTTGATGGTGCTTGTGAGACACAATTTAAGGTTATGTTGAAGCTTCATTAAAAAAAAAAAAGTGTTGTTGATGGAAATATTAGCAATATGAGGATGAAAAAAGCTTCTTAAATGTAAGCAGGTAAATCAAGAGCCATGTCTGGGTAGGGAAGAGGGCTGGGAGAGGCTGCATGTCTGCAAATTGTTTGAGTTAGACTTAATAGAAATTGTGACCACAAAAAGTGAATTTGAATACACCTCTTAAAAAGTGGTTGCAAGCAAAGAAACTACAAGCAAAAACAGAGAGCATGCAAGTGCTGCTATATCTTCCTAGAGGTCTCCTAAAGTATGTTGTAAGTCAGCAGGGGCAGAGAAGTTCAAAGTAGAATAAAGCTTTTCCTAAAAACACAACCTTGGGAGTGTAATTTAATGCCTCTCATGACAATCATTGTTTCTATTATTTTTAACCTGCAACACATTTCATTTTTGTTATCTGATATGCCCTGACTATAGTCCTTGGGCCTGAGGTAGGTGTTTGGGTATTACAGGATTTAGGGTAGGTGATCCAAATACTTCTCTATCTTCCTTTTCTACAAAGTGGATGGGAGATGAGTATTGATTGCTAATCACCATAATCTTGCACACTTGAGCCAGGTTTTAGTAATCAGAATGCTAAAATCCTATGGAAAGCATTTAAACCTATGTCCTTTCCCCGAGGTGATTGTACCTAAAGCTGATACGCATAGGGGATGATGAAAAGATGACAATTGTTTTGTGCATTTGTATGTGATATACTATGTCATTTAGCACTTCCTCTGTCTGTTTATGCTTTGTTTTTCATGCTTACTATGGCTTTTATTGATGTGTTTGATAACATGGCATCAGCTGCAAGGCAGAAATGTTTATTCTGTTGGGGTTTTTTAAAAACTTTTCAATGTAGATTAAAAAACTTCAGCAGCCCCTGAATGGATAGGCTTAAGCTGAAAATTTACATGTGACTAACAAATATTATAATGCAGATGAGCCAGACAGAGAAAAGAAAATTCATAATAAGGGACTGTTCTGGCAGTATTAATCTGCCTGGTGTAGATTGTGTGATGAATCATCCCATGTCGCCACAAGGACTGCTGCTGCTGCTGCTGCTGCTGAGCTCTGCCAGCAAGTGGGACAATAAAAACTGCATGAAGAGTGGAGGGGAGGGCACCCACAAGGGAAAAGGAAAGGGACAAAAAAAGAACAGCTATTTAAAACCGGACATGTCAAGCCTGGCCAGTAGTTCATGTTATATATAATTCAGCCAACTCATTGCGTAAATCATTTCATATGCTCCATGAAATGCAATTTGCTTCCATGGCCAAGCATGACAAAGGTTTCAGAGAATTGCAGTTGGCAAAGAGTTCTTGGATAGTTAATTCCAGGCCTGTGAGATTGCTGAGGCATCTTGTCAGAACATTAAATAATCACACAATGTCATGAGGGAATATCTAATTAAGGGTCCAATTTCTCAAGGGTCTGACTACCTGTTACAATGTGCCGGGAACCCTTAATTCCCACTGACAAGAGAGGCAGCTTAGGGTGTTCCCAGCAGGCATTTAATAGGATTGTGCCCTTACTTCATTTGGCTGAGATAAGTCCAGGCCAGTCAGGTGAAGCAACAGTAATGAAAGAAGACAAGATAATGACACATAGGGTTACATTCCAGCAGGAATTTTATTACTTGCAGATGACAAAACATACTCAGGTGTGAAGTCCCTGTGAAATACAGGAAAATATATAAGGATGCATTCTTAGGGGTTAAATTTGTGCCTTTGAGAAAGATCTGCCTGTGTTCATCTCATGCAAAAAAAAAAAAGAGCTGAAAAAGGCAACATGAACCCTTTATCACCCTAGACCATTATCCTCTATGAAAAAGTGACAGAATTCTTATCCATGGTTTGGTTTCAAAGAACTTTAGTGATTTAAACAACCCCATGAGGGCTGTCTGCCTTACAAAGGCAAGCAGATTTTCAACCAGTGTTTGGGAAGCAGAAAGCTTGAGTAGGGGAAATGTGGATGCTGAATTTCCCTGAGCAGCATTCTTGGTGTGACTCAAAAGATAGAACAAAATTTGAGGTGGACAGATGAAGCCTTCCCAGTAAGACTTTCCCCTCCTTTTTGTATACCTGTAGTTATATGGAGAAGAATGTTAGATGCAGCAGAAGAGAATAAACATTGAATTTTGGCTTATTCTCAGACATGAAGGTAGAAATAATATTCTTTTCTTTGTCCTGAAGAAGTGTTACAGAAAGGACTAAATGAGTAGGGAGCATAGCATTATGTTAAGCACTTTGGGAAGAATGAAAAGTTAAAATTAATCTTTGTGTTGTCAGGCTCTTAAGTGAGGAATGATGCATTAGACAACCTGATTTTATTTGATTTGTTGGGAAACAGGAGCTGCAGTGCTCTTGCTTGAACAGAATTACAGGCTTCATTTAAAGAGAGAGGCAAAGCGCACACATCACTCTGGAGTAGATCAGCGTAAGCATTTTCTATATCATGAGTAATGTTTACTGGAAGAAATCAAATTACTGTTACACAGACCATCTGTTTTCTTTGCATGCAATCATGTAAGTGTTTTAGGACAAGCCATCCTTTTTAATCAGTTGTAAATCTCTTATGGCAAGACACTGTTTTCTGTAATAAAATCTATTTTTATGATAAATGTAAGGGTTTTAAATACTGGTTTCTCCTGCATAAGTATAGTGTACATATTGTTCATAACATAAAAAGTAGGGGTGTACAGCTCTGGTTATTATCTGTCAAGAACATAATTTAAGGGCTTTTTGCATAGCCATTTTTGGATATTTGTTGGATCTGCAACTCATTGGTGTTCAACTATTATAGCAAATAACATAATGAGTAATACTGTCCATTTATAGCCCAAGAAGTTGATTCCTATCTACATTTAGTAAATGGAGTATAATAGAGTCTCTATTTTGTAGCATGACTGCTGTGATAAAGTGATTACTGTGGAAGATGATTGTCCATTGTCTAAATTCTTACCCTTGGAAATACTGAAGAAAACAAGGCATGGCTTATTAAAAAATGAGCCTGTGTAATGACAAAAATGACATTAAGGAGACTTGAATTTATGGTCCAAGAAGGAGGCAACAATAGAGTGTGATATTTACTTCATGTTGAAGGGTAGCTCATTCACAGATGTAATTGTCCCATTCATTTTAGTGGATGCTGAATTGAGCCTACTATTTTATTTTTTTATCACTGTCAGCTGTCAACTTCCCTGATTCATGTATTGTCTTTGGGTGCTCTTGAATTCAGAGGAAGCTGGAGGTCTGCCACTTTAGCAAAGTCTCTTCTGATTTCAAAAGCAGTTGTGTGATTGCTTTGCCAGAATTTGCTCTGTATTGCATAAAATGACCCTGAAATAAAAGTAAGAAACAAGAACTGTAAGTAACACAATTGGAAATTCCCTGAGCAGGTTGGCTGTCCTTCTCAATGAGGTTGGCAAGCCTGAATTTCATTTGTTCAAACACTTTCAAATCAATGCTATTTTGTCTGAATAATTAAGCTGCTTACTCAGGCTTGAAAAGTGTATGGTGCTAAATTCTTGCACTTTTTTTTGGGTAAACATGAAAAGGCAAACACAGAAAAACAGATGGACCATTCACCTGGAAAAATAATAGTGCCTACAGTCTGGTGCCATCCCATGGTACAGTGCAAGTTTTCTGCTCAGGGAAATATCAGATTAAATGAAGGGCCCCTAAAAGTCCTATTGTGAAGGCTGGACTCAGAATATCCATGTCCGGTGTATTGCAACTTACTTGCAGTGAAAGGAAAAAAAGCAGAACAAGGTGAATGGCTTACAGAATCATACAGGTGATGGACACTGAAAGATAAAACTATAATTAGTAGCAGTCTAATAATTTTACTTGTTTGCATTTTTTGTTGTTCAAATTCAGTATTCTTTCTTTTAGAAAATTACTAAAGATGAGATAAATTTTTTCTTTTTATTTGCTCTGGCTTTTCTTCTTATGTTCACCCTTCTTTTATTCACAGGGAAGAAAACTGTAGGCAAATTAGATTATGTCATTGAATCACAGCAATTTGTTTGTTAGAGTAGACTTCTGGAGGGCTCTGGAGGGTATCAACAATGTCCTAGTCTAAGCAAGAAAACATTAGATAACATCACTGGCAGCCTTGTTCTGCTGAATTTGGAATATCTACAAGGATGGAGATTTTCCAGCCTCTCCTAATAACCTATTTCTCAGACTTCCTTATGTTCCCCTACAAGCTCATCTGGTGGTTTCTCATGTTCCTCACCATTTCAAATCCAGCTGAGGTCTGACTTCCCCACTTTTATCCAAGCAGTCCAGAACAAGGAGTTCTGCATTGCTCCCAAGTAGACCTCCCAACCTCTTTATCCTGTGCTGTCCATCTGCTGTGCCTGCATGACTTTCCACATGACAATTGTGAGGTCCCAGTGCACTGGGGGAGCTCTTTTCAGAAAGCCTCTTTCACTGTCTTGGGTCTCAGAAGACACATTTCCATAGGAGCTATCAAAAAAGTTGATGCAAATATTTGTTTTATATTTTTTATGTCATTCTTCGTACTCCCATCTTCATACTCTCAAATATTTTTCAGCAAGATATATATGGTAAGGTGAATTTCCACAAGGGATTTTTTAGCATGATTTTTCATTTACATGTAAGTAAAATTACTACAGTCTTTTGATTTTTTTTAATCTTGTTGGTTTTGTAGGGTTTTTTTGCCCAGAACTTTGGAGCAAAATGAGTTCTTTAGTAGCTTCAGTAGAATAGACACTGTATTTTCCAGCTTTATGGTCTGTTTTTATCCAAGAAAGATTTTTTGGTGTATTTAAAATTGTCAAGAAACTGGCCTAGTTCTAAGAATAGTAAATGCTAACACTACTGCTTACAAATTATCACATTTTCATTTTCAAGAAAGAATTCAGCAAAATTACTTAATTTGCTTAGTGGTAAAGACAGTGGTAAACTATGAATTACTGTTGTCATAGCTACACTGTATTTTGATATAGTAGATTTGTTCATTGAAATCATAATAAAATAATTTGCTCTATAGCAAGCATGATGTATATCTTAAATTACAATGAATTACTTATTGTAATCAATATCTTCATTACAAGATATTCAGATATAAATACAGAAGTCCTGACTCCTTTTTAAGTGCAGTAAGTAGAGAATACTGCTGTTTATTTTAGGTCTTTTCTGCGTCTGCAGTGCTGATTACACTGAAGTGGGAATCAATGACAATGTGCCATATAGGAGACTTTATTTATAGTAGTTTTATAACTGATCTAAAGTGAGACGATAGATTCTGATACCCATGACCTTTAATAGAAAACTCCCTGAAGAGAAGTTTCCAATTTTACCTCCAAAGCAACCCCTAGTGAAAGTCCTTTGTATTTTACACTTCGTGAGGCAATTAAATAATGACCTCTTCTTAGTTCCTTTCTCCCTCAGTTACTTCTGTATCTTGGCTATTCAGTTGACAAAACAGAAAAATTATTCAGGAGAGCTCTACAAAGCTAGACATTTAGCCATTTCAGCTTTTTATAATGTTCTTAAGTGCAGCATGATTGGGGTTTGCATGTTTGCTTTTCTCTCCTTGACCTATAGTGGTCCAGTGGTTATAGAGGATATGATCTGTGCATGTGTTCCAAAGTCTCCTCTTCCACCTCTTTACCAGAAGTATTTTTGAAGGAAATGGAGCAGGAAAGTGACATAGATGGCTTTGAACTGGTGTCCCTCAGCTCACTTGGTGGTACAGGGAGGAAAAGAAGGAAACAGAAATGCTTGCTCACAGTTTTGAAATATATTTAGGTCTGAGCAGTTCATCCTTGAAGAGGGAAAGTCTATAGGTATTAAAAAAAAAAATCCATAAAACAAGTGAATAATCTTCACTCTCGACATTCTGGAGTGAAAAACAGTAGAAAAAATAGCTTAGAGAAGGTACATGGAAGAGAATATGTGTAGAATGGTGAGATTGAATTAATATTTCAGAACAGATCATTGTAGCATCTGAACAGTGAGATAGAAAGTAAAAGTGGATGCATCAAACTAAATGCATCTATTTGAAACATGATCTGTTAACCAGTAGAATTTGTTAAACCATTGAAAACTTTCCTTGCATATTTATTTCTCTACAAAGGGCAGCATAAGAGATTCTGGCCCTTACTAAACAGTAATTCCTCCAGGCTGCTTATTTTTAAATCAACTGTTGGGGTTTTTATTCCTCAATATTTATTACTATGGAAGGCAGGAGGTAAGAATAACCTGAATTAGAGTATGATTGGAAATTATTGTTCTGGTACCTTCATATGGCACATTTGGTCTCTTTATCCTCTCTGTTACAGGTCTTACACCCAGAGCAAGAAAAGTAAATTCACTTGGCTTACATATCTCTAAGGAACCTGATGCATGAGTGGACTAGAGAAGAGAAAGAGAGAGAAACTCCCAAGACCTACAGATCATCTGGCTGGCAGAGTGAGTAAATATCCTGTCATCACAGTCCTATGTTGTGAGGTGCACAATGAGTGAGCCTGCTTTAAGCATTGCCTCAGAAATTATTTATCCAGTAATTGTTGAGAAAAAGAAGATCAAAATGTGTCATATTTCCAGGACTCTGACACTGGTGCCTCACATGCATTTAGAAGTACTAAGCCAAACACCTCCTATATTTTCAGTTTAAGCACTCAACATGGATTTAATAGGCAGGCAATTCAATATAGGAAGGAGAGGGTTAATGCATACTGTGCTGTTACAGCCATTTTCAAATGTTGTAGGTGAAACAGAAATATCCATTACTGAATCAGTCCAAATTCCTCATGATAAAGAGATCCAGAAAAGGGAAGAAAGGAGGGAAACTCATCTGCACAGCACCGACTATACTTAGATTGCTATGGATATGGGTCTGTGTTCCCTGCTTTTCATAAGCAACTTTTTATTGTTTACAAAACATAATTACAAAAAAAAAATTACCTAGCTGAGAAGCAGACATGCAGTAGACTTATATAATAGTCAGAATCTGATTAAATTATCCCCTTTTCTTTCTGGTTTTGTCTGTTGCAAAAGGTGGTAGAAGCAGAGACTGTAGCAGGTTCTGGAACATTTCCTCCAGTTCACAGCAGTGAGTCAGGGGTTCTGTCAAGTATCAACAACCAATGTAAGGGAATCAAGAGCCACATGTCCAGAGGATGACTTATTTTTCAAAAGGATGATGCAAATAGAAATAGACAGACACAGAAGAAAATATGACTCAAAGATTACCTCAGAGTTCTCTGTCTGGTGGTTTGTGTCTCTACAAAAGACATAATAAAAATGTTGCCCTCCTCCATTGGAGTAGCTGATGCTTCTCCACTGTATTTGGTCCTGCACATTTCTGTACCCTAAACACTGGCCAGGCCCTGTGTGCTACGGTCCCCTCTGCTGGGGTGAAAAGCATTTCCCTGCAACCCAGGCCCAGTCTAAATTTATTTTTAGAAAGAAAAAAAGCAGCTGAATTACAGTGTTGGCTGTGTGAAGATCTACCCTGGCTAGGAACATAAAACAACTCACCAAAGCCTACAACATGATACAATAAAATAAAAGGCACTCCAGGGTTTTTCCTTCAGCTCCAACTTCAGCTGCTCTCTTATAGGAGAAGCAAAACCTAGCAGTACAACAGTGCCTTAACAATTCATATTAGGAGATATGTTCAGTATATTGGGCTGTTTTTCTTAGCATATAAGCAATATTCTGACTTTGGCGAAAATCTGCACTTTCTGAACTCCACATTCTTTGAGAGCATCTGTCTAAATGCAAAAGCTGTCTGGACCTTGCCCTATGTTCCAGTTAGAAGAAGGAGAATTTTGCTATTTTTCCTTTTTGCTGTACTTTAGGTTACTTTGTTTTCAGTAAGTACTCCTCTGAGTGTGCAGCAAGACAACTTTGGTGCACAGAATTTTTACAGAAATCAGGTAATTCCCTTGGCCATTCTGAACCCAACAGCAACAACCAGCCCTGCTCTCTGTTTCTGGACTCTGAAATCCATAGGAAAAGATATTCAGATGCTGATGAGACACTTTTCTGCTCTAGCAGCTGCTTCTTGCCTTCTTGTGGAAAAGGCAGTGGAGCAGAGGATGCAGCCTGGGGGCACAGGTTTGTCCATACTTCTCAAATAATAGCATCTTCTTCCACAATGTTATTACACTCTCTTGTTTTAATAAAGTATCTTACTTTTTAAGCCACCACTTATTTGCCCCATAGTTTTCTACTTTATTTTGTATAGTATTGGTGCAACAGAGATGGGTTTGATGTATTTTAACACAGTGATGTCACTAAATGAGGCCTGGTGTGACTGAGAGCAATAAATGTCTTCACTAAGATGAAGTTTAAAGTTTGAAGATTAAAGTTGACGTATTTTTTTAGTCTTTAAACCATTTCTATTCGTATTGCTTTTGCAGTTCGCACATAAAATCAGTCTCAAATCCAAATCTTGTTGAAGCTTCATGAACACTACTTCAAGAAAACAAGACATTGGCAAATGATTAAATGTGTAATTAGAGGTTTCACATTTAATCTTGTCACTGTAGTGATTTATGGTTTATTATTTTGTCTAAGTAATGCACTTCTTTTCTAGTCTTTTTTCTTTCCTTCACTGTTGTTAGTGTCTGTATTATTACAGTAAGGAAACTTGTCAAAGGACAATACTATTGTTCTCAGCTGCAAGGTACAGAGGAGAAATAAATCAAAGCATAGAAGATGCAATACACTTCCCACTGCAGTTGGTGGGAGAATTGTGACATGTTTACATTGTTGGGCCAGCAATGCTATAGTGGTGAGAACAAAGGGCAGGATGCAGCCTCTGTGCTTCTCTGCTGTCATATTTAGGGCTGAAACAGGTGTCTTCAGTAGTCAGTCCCAGGAAGGCCCAATAAAGACATGGAGCTGGGACACACAATCTCCCTCTGTAGTGCATGCCAGAATGGGGTGGAAACGTGCAAACGCAGCAGAAACAGCCTTGAAATAGCCCTTAGCAAAGGCTGCCCATCATCCAGTGCCTCCAGGCTGTGGAGTCCGGGCCCTTCTCCAGAGGTAGGTTCTCATAGCAGGATTTTTAAAAGGACTCATCAGGATCTGTGCTTACCACAGCTGCCCAACAGATATGTGTGGCCTTGTTGCTCATGTGAAACCAATGGCTCTTCCCTCCCTACCCAATTTGCCCAGCTACTGGGTTGTGCTATCCTCTCTCTCCTTTCCTCCAGCTGCATGAAATTTGCAACTTCACTCTGGCCATAGTATGTCATACTACAGTAGGGCTGTAGTATGTCTAGTGAAATGGTCCCAGATTCTGTTTTCCAAAACAGCTTTTAGTTCTGTTGAAGGGTGGTGTCCACACTGCCCCAAGGTGGGGAGAGCCTGGACATGGGATTCCTCACACTCAAGTGAGTGTGCAGTACAGGATACTACTTCTTCCAGCTGCACCATAGAAAATAAGCCAGAGATTTTGGAACTTAGGTGATGTTTCAGGTTCACAAGGGCTCTTGAACTTGGAATGTCTTGTTGCTAAGGTGGAGTTGTTTGTGGGACTTCAAAGATAGAGTGAGAATTGAATTTTTTGGTGGCAGTTTACATGTAAATCTTTATGTGCTCCTAACTTTCTCTTGATCAATTATTCACTTAAAAAAAAATAAGATTTGTTCTCTTACCAACGTATGGTACTAAGAGTCTCATCTTACAGTAACTTCGTACAAGTGTTGTTTTCAGACTATTGCAAGATGAAATAGCTTAGATTTTATTTCTGGTTGGGAGTTTGAGCTCATATTCATGTTAACTTCACCTAGCACTGTTAATGTGAGCAGAAAAATATATTGTCATCGTCAATGTTTTAAGCTATGACTTACAGAGCACTTCACAGAAATGTTTAACAGAGTTTAATTATGCTCTGTTGAAGGTATTGTATTTTTCTTTCTCCTTACCATTTTGTAATATTGTGTTTCTTCATATTTTTTGTCTCATTGAAAACACTGGGGCAATTTCTTTTAATAGTCTGCAATGATTACAATAGAAACTTCCAAGAGATCTTTACAAAATTGTAGCCGAATTAAAAGTGTAAGAATTATTTTTCTTGGGAAATGGTTATGTAAAAAAAACCTTCTTTTTTGTCTTTTGCTTTTAGTATGTCTCTTTCCCTTTTGAGCAAATTTTTCATTGCTGTAATATTTTTCAGCTATTATTGCTTCTTTTTCATTGCTGTTTGTTTGTTTGGGTTTTTTGGTTTTGGTTTGGTTTTGTTTTGGTTTTGCTTGTTTGTTTTGTCTTGTTTTGAAGGTAGGTAATCAGTGAGAAAATGCTGTTCTAGGAAGTTATAAAAAGCCGTAACTCCAGTACTACCTTTCTTAATATTTTTTGACGCTGATATTGATGTCTTTTGAGCAGATGTGTTTTAGAAAAGGAGTTGTTCACATTAAACTTGTGATTTTTTTTTCCCTGAGTTATAATAGCTGGTTTAAGATCTGACAATCCACATGAGAAGTTTTTGTTGCTCTACTCTATCACCAGACCTTTAATTGGCTGTCTGGCATTTTTCCCTGCTATTTCAGTCCCCATTTGAATCAGACAGAGGTCACTCAAAATTTCATAACAGCTTTCTTAATATCTGACTAAGTTAATTAGTGATTGGTTATTATCTCCTCTTCAGAATAATCATTAAATATGTGCAATAAATTTAGGCCTACAGAAGTACTGTGTTGTACCATCTTATGCTGATGATACAAAACTGGTGGGCATGGCAGATATACATGAGGGCTGAGCTGCCATTCAGCAAGATCTTCAAAGGCTGAAGAGTTGGGCAGAGGAAACCCAATGAGGTTCAGCAAGGGCCAGTGCAGGGTCCTGCAGCTGGGGAGGAAAAACCCCACATCCCAGCACAGGCTGGAGTGTGACCCACTGGAGAGCAGCTCTGCAGAGAAGGACCTGGGAGTCCTGGTGGATGACAAGCTGACCATGAGCCAGCAGTGCCCTTGTGGTCAGGAGGGCCAGTGGGATCCAGGGATGCTTTGGGAAGAGCGTGGCCAGCAGGTCAAGAGAGGTGATCCTGTCCCTCTACTTGGCCCTAGTGAGGCACATCTGGAGTGCTGTGTCCAGTTCTGGGCTCCTCAGCACAAGATAAAGAGGTAATGGAGAGGGTCCAGTGAAGGCCACAGAGATGATTTGGGGTCCAGAGCATCTCTCATGAGGAGAGACTGAGGGAGCTGGGGATGTTTAATCTAGAAAAGAAAGGACTGGGAGAGGATGTCATCAGTCAGTGCATATAAATATCTTAAAGGTGGGTGTCAAGAGAATGATGCCAGCCTCTTTACAGTGGTTCCCAGAGACAGGATGAGGAGCAATGTCTGTAAATAAAATCACAAGATCCACCTCAACATGGGGAAGAACTTTACATTGAGGATATCAGAGCATCTTCTGCCCAGGGAACAGACTGCTCATGTAGGTTGTGAAGTCTCCCTCTCTGGAGACATTCCAAACCCACCTGAATTCATTCCTGTGTAACCTGATTTAGGTGACCCTGCCTTGGCAGGGGGGGTTGGACTGGATGATCTCCAAAAGTCCCTTCCAACTTTAACAATTCTGTGATTCTGTGATTCTGTGATTCACATCTTGCTGGTATTTAAAGTCTCTTGATGGAGCTCATTTTATAGGTACAAAAAGTAAATGTGGTATCAGCTACCCCTTATGATGCTTGAGATTTATAGCCTTGCACTGTGAAGCAGATGTAGAGGTCACCCCACAGCAAGGTGAATGGTTATGGTGGCTTCAGTGGGTTTTTAGCTTTGCATGAGTCGCAGTTTAAAGATTTCAGAACTTGCCTTCCTTATGAGAAGCTTCTAGAAAAGCACTGCTATGGGTTACCATCCATAATATTTAGCTCTGTGCTTAGGAGTGAATAAATTATATTTTGGAACCCTCATATACATGCATATTTTGACAACACTATTTGTTTGGTGTTTTTCATTTTTTAGACAAATTCCAGCTTTTCACAGTAGATTGAACAGCTTTTGCTTTTCTGAGCCATAGAAATCTAGTGTGTAAATTCATTTGAGCTTGAGGATTACTACCCTTTTAGTGTTTATGATCAAAAGTGTTAGCAAGACCCTTGGGGCAAACTCCTTACTGGAATGAAATAGCACAGGCTATTTGAAGTCAACTGGTTGAGCCATTCCAATACACAGTAGAAAGGAAACTGGCCTCTGGTCCTTATGCCAGTGGAATGTACTGGAGTTTTTACATACAGTGCTAGCATATAAAAGAGTACAAAATTTGGAGTCAGAGTTTAATTTCTGCTGTCTGCCTGACTCAGTATTAGAATCGAATAATGTTGGAAAATATATTTGAGGACATTAAATCCAGCCATTAACCCAGTACTGCCAAGTCTACCACTAAACCATGTCCCTCAGTGCCACACCTACGTCTTCTTTTAAATACCTCCAGGGATGGTAACTCAAAACCTTCCCTGGGCAACTTACACCAGTGTTTTCAGTGAAAAAAATGTTCGTAGTATACAATGTAAACCTCCCCTGCTATATAAGTGCTTGGATGGTCCATAACAGAATCCCACCAGGATATCTGCCCTGTTGGCCTTCCCTCTAAACACTCATAAACATTCAACCCATCATAAAGCTCTAGACAGTCAAAACACTTCCCATCATACATGACTACCCCAACTACGTCTCCTTCCTTGCCTAGCCCTTCCTAGGAGTTTAAAGCCAAATTGTTTGGACTCCCTAGATGCTACAGTGCCATAGAGCCATTTAATATGCCATATTTAAACTTTAGAGCTAGAACAGATATTTTTATTGACTAGGAAATACTGTGTGACATTTGAGGCATGTAATGTAGGTGCAAAGAATTACCCCTGAGATCCCTGGAAATGCAAGTTCAAAACAAGCTTTGTAGCTCAGATTGAAGTCCTGTTTAGTTGAAATGGTCCATTTTTATTCTCATTGTACATATTTTTGTGTTTTTAGCATGGAAGTGCTATGTTATATTACAGCTGTTCCTTCAGAAAACTTGGGCAAAACCTGCTTTCTCTAGGTCACAAGGAAGAATAGCCACAAGGGAAATGGTGCTTGTTATCTAAAATGCATATATTCTGTTGTGGGTCGCTGAGTAGAAGGGGGCAAGCAGTTAGGAAGAGCTGATTCACTGAGATGCTTTTGTAGAAGAAAGTTAGCATTGTGAAGTGAATTAATGTGAAAATTTTTATTGCTTGCTTGTTTCCAGGTTGGATTTCTCAATCACAGGAACTTCAAGGCACAAAAGCCTCAGGGCCAAAAGCAGACAGTTTTTTGAGAGGGGATCATCACTTTTTTGATCACTGAGTTCTTTAGGAACTTTGATAGGTATCATATAAAGCTTCTGGATGAAGCAGAGCATGTGCAATTTGACTGGATAGATAGAGCCATGCAGGGAGCTGGGCTGCTGCCCTGCATCTCTGACATGATATCAGGCAGACCTGGTCCCAGGGTGAAATATTCACAGCTGGTTTCTGCCATTTCAAGCACAAGACAACAATGCATAAAACTTGAAGCTGTTCCTCTAGTTTTCTCCTATTCTATTTTTCTGTACCCAGATGATATAATTTATATGCTTATACATATATAATAAATATATAGCATATACTTGCTACAAAGGAATAAAATGCCATTCCCAAGAGCTGCTGTAGTCAGACTGTCCTGGAATTCATAGCAAGGGCCAACTTTTTTGTGTTATTGTAACACACAAAATCTGAGGACTTTTAGCAGAATGCACTCAGAGAGCAAAATATGTGATGTTAACTTTAAAAATTGTGTGAAGAGTCTCGTGTCCAGATTCTCAATAAAAACACTATTAAAAGTATGGTAAACACTTCACTAATGTTATAGAGTTAATCTGGACTTAGGGAGGAAGCCCAAGTGTACTGGAACTTACCAAAAGGTAGCAGACCTTTTGATGTAACAGAAAGGCAACATTTCCCTTTCTAACCACCTAATCTATGCAAGGGAAGACTAAATTTATTTCCCACAATCCAGTAAGAGCTACTTCTTCTTGCTTTCCTCCTACTGCACATACTTTGATGAAATAATTGCACTCACTCTTGCTAAAATATTAGCATGAAATAATTAATATTTGCATTTAAAGCAGTGTGTGCGTGAGCTTTGTGTTAATACTGTGTTAAGGTGGAAAATGTGATTTCATTCAACTGGTTTTGGCAGCCCAATGCTGTGCATAGAACTGAAGTTTATTAAATTGCTCTTCCAGTTGTGAGCAACAAAAATGCTTCTGCTTTGCAAGACATATAGTAAACTTGGAAAACCATTATTTAGTATATTTTGAAGATTTACAGCAAGGTAGCAATTTCTCTACAATATTTTTAAGTTTTAATATATAGAATAATGTTTTTTGATGCGTGTGAACTGAGATTCAAAACTATGGCAGCTTTTTTTCTAATGCTCATTCCTTTTTTCCTGTTTGATACTTTTTTGGAATGGAAGGTGGGAAGTAGGTAGGGTAAATGGAAGTCCCTATGGAATTTTTGAGCTGAATGAAAGAAAAACAATTCTGGTGAACTTCACAGGAGAAGGACTGGTTTTCTCCCTTGTGTGATTGCCTCTGGCTGTTGTATTTAAGAGGCAGTAAAACTTACCTACAAGCAAAAACAATCATTTGCAGCAATAAAGATTGGAGGTTTATGAAAATGAAAAGCAACTTAAGTAAATAAGGAAAGCCAGTGGGAAAGGCCAGAGTGACTGAAGTAATATTCAAGTGAAAATAATAAATCTGGGGGATGAGAAGAAAGAAAATTTTTATGGTGGACTGATAATACTTTTGTTCCCACAATCTTTGGCATTTATTCACTCTTTTGTCTTTATGCACATAAGTGTCCTACAACTCTGTGTCTTAGTGCATCTAACTCCACTTAATACATCAAATTTTTCTCCATGCTTACCAAAACTTTTTGAGAAAAATACTCTAAATTGAAACCCAAAGTAACTTAAATAGTTTTTTATTAAAATGGACAGCTCCTTAAATAAGTAAATGAAATATTAAATCTATATCTTCATTGTTCCCTAGCCTTTTGGCTTTCTTTTTCCTCAAGCAATCCGGGACTAACCTGAGGGATTTTACTGACTCTAAATGCATTAAATATATTGATCTTTAGAAAGCTTTGGCGCCAGGCTGTCTGTAGCCTGTGTCATACTGTCAGAAAGGAAATGCTCCTGATTTTGTCTACAGAAAAAAACAAAATGAAAAACATTTTACTGGGTTCAGGTTACTGTGAGAGCTGGTGAGGCCAGGGGAATTGACTAATAGCAGCTGTATTGCAATTAGAGGGGAAGAACTTGGCTAAGAACAGCAATGATCCCTTTTAACATCTCAGAAAACATTAAATGTGTAATTTTTAAAAAATCATTTGTTCAGACATAACCTATGTATTCACTATATACCTACTCACCAGGCTCAGCAGCATTTTGGAGGGGATACTTTACATATCCTGTTTATAACATCATACTCATTCTTCATAATGAGGTTTGCTTCATGTCAGTACTGTCTTCCTTGAGTTCTGGACTAGTTACCAGCTGTCAGTGGATCACATAAAGCCACTCCTATTTATCTTTTCCATTTTGGTAAGTTGCTTAGGTTCAGTGATTTGCCTCCATGAGCCTCTTAGTTCTCAGTCAGGTGAGAGGTTAGTTATCCAACCACACACTCCCCCTGCAATTACAACTCACACAAACCGTCCATCAACACCTCACAGTCTCAAGGCTTCAGCTTGTTGTAGCTTCAGGCTACCATACAGGTTGAATCATTGTTGCTTTATCACAGAGTTTAGCTAAAAGTAATGTGACTTTCTTTGGTCAGTGAAATCAATCTGGGTTCACCCAAAATAGTTAAAGTGTATGACTGCCGTCCTGAGCCACTTCCTACTCCATTGAATAATGACTTTTTCCATCAGTAGTTGCCTGAAGAAAGCTGTCCTTTCATCAAACTTAAATGGGAATTCTAAACACCTTTAGCTGCACTGCTCAAACACATCCCCTTGGTGTTGGTATCCACCACCTTAACCCCACTATTAAACTCCTATTCCCACCAGCAACCACCCACTGGTCCTATCACACTCCTGTCTCCCCTGCCAGATCATAGCTGAGCTATTTTCTGCATTTTTCCATACAGAAGAGCATCTTCTGCCCCTGTTACCAGCAACCCTTGCACGTGCATCTCCCTGGGCATGTTTCATGCAGCCACAGGCACCTTAAGTCCCTGCTCTTCCCTGCTGAACATAGTGTAAAGCAGTGCAGGGAGTACCAAGAGGAGTGGCAGTGGCCTGGTACCCATTGGATCTGAATATTAGGCATGCTTCTGGATGCTGTCTGCTCTTCAGATATGGGAGTAGGTTTGATGTTTGTGGGGTTTTAAAAAAGAAAAGTTGCTGTATGAACATTCATGCTTTTTTTTTTTTCTAAAACACTTTTGTATTATTGCTCTTGTAGTAGTCCAGACCTCAGTGCAGAGATTGCAGTTGTTTCAAATTTTTATTTTACTTAGGTAACATATACTCTTATATAGTATACAGTCTTGCCTAGAAAATTTCCTTAGGGATCCATTTTTCTGAATAGCAGCACTACCTTCATAGGTGCTGCTGCTTTGCTTTCATTAATTCTGATACTTGAATATCCTCCTAAAAAGGAGGCAAATTTCAGGTGTGGCCCAGGTGAAATGTCACTTCTCATTACAGCCAGTTCTTAGCTGGTGCCTACCAGGCAGCACTGGAAGTTTATATGCTGTACAGCTCTGCTTAAGTGAGACAAGCAAACCCTCCTGGTAAGGTAAACCTGCATTGCAAATTAAAGTAGTGTGTGTTTCCTAGATTGTCTCTGATTGTTATTTCCAGTAAATATATATAGCAATGTATAGCTTCCTAAAGAAAGTGTTTTACCAGAGTGGTCTGTGTTGTCCTTCAGCTTTGAAATGAGGTATTGTACAGTACATTAGTAAGGGTAATGCTAGGATGTATTTAAGTCATTTTCTGTTGTGTGGCTGCATAGCATTCTTTCTATGCTAAATGAAGGAAGAGGGATTGGAAGCTGTCTTTTTCTTTTTTTTTTTTCTATCAGGACAAAGGCAATTTAATTGCAGAAAATGACAGGTCTGCTTAGTCTCCCTGGCACTAGTGTCTTAGGATAAGGTAAAGGAAGAGGGAGTTGAGATGGGGAAAGAAGAGGAGAGGTTTGAATTTGTTCAATAATTTAATGTTTGAGTCCTGGATACTGTTTGCTCTTTGATCAGCTTGACCTCTGCTTCTTAGTAGAAACCCAAATTAGGAGTATAGGATTGGAAGGGACTTCCTAAGTAATCTTGACTCTCCTCTTGCCAATACAGCTGCTGTAATATACAAATCTCTGAGAACGTTGCTACAGTATATTTTCAATTTGAAAGAGCTCTTTGCTCTTCTATGGGCTAGCTAGTCTGTAGTTGAGTTTCTGTGAAAATTGGACAATTTCTAATTTTTTTTACTAAGGAAACTTCAAAGACAGTTTATTCATATTTATTTTACTGTTGGTATTACCTTTTATCTTAAGTGGTTTTGCCTCTTTATTGCATGTGGAACTTCCTTAGGTTTTATTTTTGTGAGAGTTGACAAACTAAGGTCTTTGAAATGTGTCTTTTCAGGTAAGTGAGATGGAGAAGTAGGTTTTGTTTCTTGGCAATTTCAATTAGGCGTTCTGTCTACTTTCTTCATTTGTTAAATTGTTCTTGTTTTAGGCTGTGTAAAACTATTACAACTCAGCATTTCAAATTACTTTTCCAAGAGTTTCTACAGAATTGATGCTTGCTAATATAAAAACATGTAGATCTTGGGTTCTCCTATGGAGACAGAGCGTATTAGACTTGTAGACTTAAGCTTGTTAGCTTGTAGACTTCTTGAGTAAGGGGATATTTTTCTTTTCTTCCTGTGTCCATGTTGGAAGTGGCCACCTTGGGCTGTCTGTATTGTCACTAGACAGAAGCTGGTAGAGAAACAGACTTATTTCACTCATCCAATTTCAGATAAAAGGAATTGCACCCTAAATCTCAGAACCATTGAAGCCTAAGGTGACTTGCATTTATGAGAATTTCTGTATTTTATCAGAATAATCTTACTTCTTCTGAATGGCAGGTTAGCTCCTGGTTTATAGTGGTAATTCCTATTGATGTCTATGGCTGCATGGGAGCCCACTAGAATACAATCTTACTATGTCTCAGTTCTTAATGTATGGCTAAGACCTGCTTGTACTAAATGGATTTATTTTCTATATATTTCTGAAACAGTAGCTTTGGAGGGCTCATTCTGCTCGCAATCTTGCAAAAGGTGAACTTTGAGTTTCCTCTAAGACTTGAAGGTGGGAGTTCAATGTTGGCAAAACAGCAGTCTTTTGGAAATTAATTTGGCTTTTTTTATGACATCTATAAGGTGTCAGACAGGGCAGTGGGACTTGGCTGCTGTCAAGGAATCGGGAGGCAGACGGACGACCCCAGACAGCATTAAGCTTTCTCTTTAATGATTTTAGTAGAAAAGTGCTTTCTGTTATCTCACCTGCTAGATAATATTCAAGTAATATTATTGAGGACCTAGAGCAGCTCAAGAATTTTCAAGCTTGGTCAGTGCTCTGTGAACCTTGAAGAAAGTATGAAGGTGTTCAAAATGCTTGAAGCCTGGTTTTCAGTCTTGCACTGAAGCCAAGGATAAGCTTGGACTTGTGTCGATTTAATGTTCTCCATCAATCTTTTTTCTAAGGAGGCAACAATGTCTGTAAAGTCTTACTGAATGACAGCTACTCAGAATTATTTGTAACAGCCTGTTTGGAAATGCTTCACAGCTATCTGCAAGCCTTGTAAGCACTACATCAGGAAAGATGTTCAAAGCCAGTACAAAGCTATGAAAAGTGGCTTCTCTAACACGTGTCCTGGTAGTCTGTGGTGATCATAAGACCTAATGAATCTACTTGTACTTTAAAATTTGTCTAGCCTGCCACTCCTCTGCCCAAAGTGGAATTCCTCACCCAGAGGAATGACTGGTCCTTAATTCAAGAAATATTAATCCTTCAGGACTGGAGGGCAGTTCAGGCTAGGATACACTTTTCACTTTGCTGGGGAAAAGAAAAACATGTTCCTTCGTTTGCAGAAATGTCTGTTCAGAGCTGTTTGTATAGAGAGAGGGGAGATGGGTAAGAGGAGCAAATGCAGCTGAGACAGCCCAGAGCCTATGGGCCAAAGTGGGACAGACAATTCTGTTCTGTGATAGGTGCATTCAAAATGCATGGAAATGCTGTTATATGAAATATAAAGGGAATTAAATTCCATAGAGAGTGTTGAAAGACCTTAGGATTAGGTATTTTGTCTTGTTCATACCATCCCGTGTAAGTGGAGGTCCCACTGATAGGTCTGCCAAGGTACAAATGAAGTGTTGTCGTGCCACATTGTAGGTTTTGAAATATTGAGTTGTTTATTTTTGAGACAGAGTGGCTCTTTCTGAAATAATGTTAACTGTCATCTAATTTACATCTGCTGATATGATGGCTGAACATCATCTTGATGGCT
This sequence comes from Chloebia gouldiae, assembly GCA_003676055.1. Lineage (NCBI taxonomy): Eukaryota > Metazoa > Chordata > Aves > Passeriformes > Passeridae > Chloebia > Chloebia gouldiae. Next base: position 6,198,359 of record QUSF01000001.1, read on the forward strand.
TATGAATGGGCAAACCAATTTTATGATTGAGTCACCCTAACTCACAAGTCACTCTGCTGTTTGACTCGGCATGCATGGGCTTTGCTATACAATTATTTTTGTGGGGTCAGAGCTGACGGATGCCATCCAGAGTCTGTGTTCCCACTTAGAGGCAGTTGCCAGAGCTTTCTCATGTCACTATAGAATTTCTCTACGTCTTTTTCCTTGTTGTTCCCATAACTGTAGAACTGAGGAGTTATTTTTAGGGTAGTGTGGTTCATATAATACTATATTTCTACTCAGTTTGTAGACCCTGTGTAGGATCTTGTTAACTACCATCACCACCCCTATAGTCTAATGATGTTGTACCAAATTCATCTGAGTCTTTTCACTATCATTCAAATCACATTTCACTATCACTTCATACCACACTTTCATAGTCATTCTATTGGCAGCCCACTTGAAGATTTTAATCCAACTAAAAATGATGAGAACTCATTTTGTCTTATTTGGCTGTACCTGCATGAAAGCTTTATGGGTTTATGAAGAGTGACCGTTCAGCAACAGCCAGGGAGACCTGTCTAATTAATTTCAATTATAATTTAGATTTTTGAGATTTGGGAGTGCTACTATTGCATCTTTTACCTTGGGAATAATATCTGTTGTAATCATGAGTGTTGTAAGGATTGGAGTCTCCCAGGATCATAATGCTTTGTGTTATCCATCTCTTCTCCAGTGTTACTTGTATTGCAGCCCAAGTATCATTATCTACCCTTCAGAAGACTACTTTTGAGGTCTGTCTTTGACAAGACAAGCCTTTACCTTGAAGCCCTTTTCCAGACCTAGAACACTGTTAGGAACATACTGGCTTTGTTTTGCTGGATTTTAACCAACTCAGGGAAGGGAAGTTGTGTTTATTAGTGAACTTGTTTGGTGTGTTTTAAAACTAGCTCTGGTCTGAGCTCTAGACTGTGAGCTAGAATCACCCTATTCATTGTGAGTCCAACTTATAACTGCTGGTTTGTGTGATGCTGTCTTGAACAGTAAAGGTGAAATACTTTCCTTGCTTTATGTAGATCAAGCCCTGTCAGGTTATTTTGTCATACCCTTTCTCCTATGGTATGACAAAAGGGTCTTTCTTCTTACCCCATGCACCCCGTGGACAAATATAACAGTTTGGGCTTCTTGCTGTATTGGAATCACCACAAATCCTACTCATCCATATAAAATCACCTGAAGGGGGAAAAAAATCCACACAGGAGATATCTGAAAAAGGGAATTGGGTACTATCAAAGCTGAAATGCATACTTCAGGATGTACTTATGTAGGTCCTATAGTACTGCTTCATTTCAAACTTTTGAGATTTAAAAAATTAAAAATATTTTCTGCAGGTTATGTATGTGTAAATTCAGAATCATGTGTCTGTATACATAAATGTGAAAAAACAGGATAAATGCGTAAACTGATACACCTGTAACTTGAAAATCTCCTAACACATCCCAAGTCTGACCATGTGAGAGTCTTTCTTTGGTCCTTCAGCAGCTTCCCCACAAACAATGTGCTCTGCTTCTCTCTTGTGGACTCCTTTTCTTATCTTGGAATAGCTGGAAAGGTGCTGATTCTCCTCAGGCAATAACATTGTGAAAACTAATGCAGCTATGAAAGAGGAAGAAAGCCAATCCACATAGTCATTCTTTTATAAAATATAAGTAATAATTTCTTACTGAAAGAGATGAGGACAAGGAACTAAGATAGCTACTTCAGGTGTAAAATATTTTGACTACTGAAGATTTTAAGTTATGCGTTTAAGGAGATGTAATAGAAAACCTCTTTGCAATGAGGTCTCCAGACATTTTACAGAGGAGCAGTGTGGATGATTCTAGTTGACTTCTATGTAACTATTAGATATTTTTAAATACATCATTTTGTGCACTAAGAAAAACAAACCTTTGGACAGTTCAAAATTAGTTCATGTCAAAAGGGCTATTTTCTATCCTGAGTCCCATTGATAAAATATAAAAGATGTCGGTCAAAGTTTATAACATCACTGAAGTATTTCAGCTTTTGATGAACTGTTTTGATGAACTAGGTGAACTGTATAATATGAGATAACTGTTGCTAACAGTATAGGCTGATTAGACTACATTCTACTCAGATTATTTTTATTAATTTACAAATGTAAGTAAGTGCTAATCCCTGTTTTTAATATATATATAAAGACTTATTTTTTGAAGTGTTAGTTTGGATATCCAAGGTAACTTAACTTTTAAATAAATTTAGTAATCATAATCTGTACATCAGATGAGAACAGTATGAGGCCCTTGCTGAGAATGTTCATTAAGAATTAATTAAAAAAAATTCTAAAATTAAGTCTAATATCAAAGTAAAAGATAAGGTTTGGATTATTTGTAGTACATGAAACTTCCATGTGTACTCTTAAGTTTCTGAGGGATCACCACATGAGAGACTACTTATTAAATTGTGGTATAACTATTGTTTTACACTTCCTTCCTATATATTGTCAAGGGTTTTTTTATCTCCTCAAGATGAATTGGCGTATGGGACCTACCTATGAAAACTTCCAAAGAATAATAGTGCTTCCTCACTAAAATATATACCTGCTACTTACTTGTTATAGTCAAGGCATCACAAGTTTGAAAATGTTAAATGCAGATTTTATCAGAGTAAAATTACAAAACTTTTGCCAGAATCTTGTTGTGATCTAATCCCAACTGTCAACTAAGCCCCACCCAGCCACTCACTAGCCCTCCGTGGGATGGGGGAGAGAATTTACAAGACAAAAAAAAGACCTCACTTCAAACTTCTAAAGCCTGATGGAGCATAGTATATATATGTGGATTTTTGAGCCACATAAGCCCTCAAAATTTGTAATTGTAAAATTTTGCTTTTAGTACAGGTAAAATGTTTTGTACAAATAAAATTCTTCTGGAATTTCACAGCCTGCATATATCCTTGCCTAGATCTGTCAAACCCATACCTGCACAAAGAAAAGTTGTAATATTTTTCTGTTCCTTTGGAAGTCCTGTGACCAACACTTCAGAGCTGGAGTTTTCATTTTTTGTCAGTTCACAAGAAAAGGTGATAGTTTGAGAAAGTATGTACCGGGCAGTGGGAAGTTAGCACCTGGCTCTCATTACATTAAATATAGCGTTCCACTGTTAATGTAAAAGAAGACTTTTCTAACAATTCCAGGCCGTGGTGACCCTAGAGACTGAGAGTTTTGGTTCACAAATATTGCTGTATGAAAAATGCCTCTATGTTGTGTGGTCTGGTCCCCTACCAGATTTAATTTCAAAACTTTACTTTTAGAAATGCTTCTTCAATGACAGTCTCTGCTGAACAGAAATAGATTCACATTGCTTTTCTAGGAGAAATACAAATGTTATTACCTCTGCTTTGCTGCAGAGCCTAGAGACACCTTTTGCTCTTAGAACTGGAAATGTAAATCTCTTTCAGTTACCCATGAGGTAACTATGTTTCATGGAGGATGCCTATGCTTCATGTTTGCACAGGATCAAATATTGTGGGGTCTGGGCCTGTGATTAGGATGTCTAAATGCCATGGTATATAAGCAAAAATGGTTACGAATGGAAATTTCCAAATTGGCTGTACCTTAGCCTCATTCCTCATGGCTTGGTGTATTGAAAGTGCTCATCTTTGTGATTCTGAATTCCAAAAATGCGATTCTTATACTGCTTAGGTCATAACAGTGAGTGAGTGGCTCAGTGCCAATCAACAGACCTAAACCAGAGAGACCTTGTATGACCTTCCAGCTTGTTTAGACCAAACAGGCAGTCTAGGGCCTTTCTCAAAGTAGCCACTGCCTGTTTCCTTCCACTGAGGGAATTAGAGGCCTCAACAAGTAAGAATTTTTTTTTTTATATGTAAGTTCCATCCATTCTGCCACATCTTTGCCTTTTCAATGAGCAGCTTGGGGCACGATGTTAAAATGTATTATATTTTTCCTTTAAGACACTGAAAGAAGTCCTAAGGAGAAAAAAGCAGATCTATTCCAACCTTAGTTAAGACAGCACTTCTTACCAAGTATGTGGACAGGTTGCATTTGGAAATAAAAGGATGTGTATTTTTGATTTCTTTTGGTTTTGTTTTTTTAACAGGTGCTATATAGTATACTTCAGGGCCTCAGTAGATGTTCACATTTCTATTTTTGTTCCTATTTTCAAGTACCAAGAAAACAATTGTAATCTTTTTTGTAACTTCCCTTCTGGCATTATAATAATAAATTTCCTGGGAAACTTCTGAGATAAATGTAACAAGTGTTAGCACATAGCTGTTAAATCCTCTAAGACTGTGAAATAGCTTTTCCTGTCTGACCATTTGCAGCCTTGTTATAGAGCATGTTTTAACTACAAAATCTATCACAGATCTAGAAAAGTTCTCAGATTCTATTTTCCCATAGTACTCCCTGTTAAGCCTCAATGTACAAAATAACATCAATGTCAGCCCTAACTCTACAGTCAAATGTGCACAACTAAGAGCATAATAGATATTTTTTTCTGGTTTTGGAATAAGACTCAATTGATATGATCTTTGCTGTTCCATGCTAATTTTGATACTTGTCTAGGATGAGATCTATAGCACAGGTGTTTTCTATCATGTTTTGTATCTGGTATTGTAAATTATTATAGGCTTTGGTTTAAGCTTAGTCTTTGTTCCACATTGTACTGTTTAAAGTCTATCCTCTCTGTAAGATCTGTTCTGCACTTGGCATGCAGCACATCTATACCACAAGCACGCAGCAACTTCTTATTTCTAGACCATCACTCTGCATAATGCAATGCATGTGATTATGACATTTTGGAGACAGGAAACAATCTAATGCTAGTTCAAGGCTCTTCTGTTGGTGAAGTTTTCCCCTTCCGTTAATTCTACTACAAAGGTGATGTGATTTTCAAAGCAGTACAGTGAGGATGTAGATGAGGAACTTAGTCCTGCTTTATCATCCAACACTGCATACCCACTTCCTAAAAAACATGGTCCACTAAAAATATGTCTCTAGCAAACATGAAAGTCTCTGCTAATTTTTTTGAAGTCCCTAGGACTTTGGGGTTTTTTCATCCTGCAGCTTCATATTCACAGATGTTTTATTACAATGCTTTAGTTCCTTAGGGCAAGCTGAACAGTTGTATTCAATGTTATTTCCCAGATATTCTTGCTTTCCTGTTCCCTTCTGCCTTTATAATTGAGAAACATGGTACTTGCTGAGTTTCTCCAAGGGAAACTTTTATTTTACTAATAATCCCTATTTCAGGAAGCTTTAAAGTGATGTTCCCTTACTGTTTTGTAAAGAAGTAATATGTGTATTACTGAAACCAAATAAAATATTTTTCTAAATTGAATTTCTCAAGTTAGTGTTCCATTAGTAAATTGAATAATTCCACACTACCTTTTGCCTTTTCCAAATGCCTTTTTTAGGCCAGATTTTGTGTGGAGTGGGACGCTGTTGTTCCCTTAGCAAGTAATTTTATTCTTGATTTACTTTATTGGATGAATTTATAGAGTCCTGCCATTATGCACTCTTCCCTCTTCTCCCTGGCAGTAGCTGTATCTGCTCTAGCCAGATGTGCAGCACTGCTGCCCCTGCAGAGATCTGAGCCATCTGCTCTGTGTCAGTTGGACATACCATCATTTCTTAAATAATTAGGTGGTCTTAACTACAGTTTTAAGATAGAGTGTTTGACGTAAGCTGCAGGGAAAATAGGTTTCAGACTGTGATTTCTGCATGAAGTTTTGACTCCTTTATAACCACAGCAGTCAATTACTTCTCCAGTGAACTTGATATTAAACAGTCCAGTGAAAGAACAAGTGTGTTCTTCTCACACAAACACAAAAGCAAGAAAAAGCCTGGCTTTTATCCACTCACTATCCTTCCTCATTCTTCTTAAAGGGCTTAGCCCTAGACTAACAGTCTGATTCTGCCGCCAGCTGTGAGCACAAGGCCTGGTTTGGGGTTCAATGGGATTATAAATCAAAATAGCTATTTATCTTGCTCTTCTTACCTCCCTTCTAGCTGGCATGTGATGTCAGGTGTTTTACGAACCTACAACAGTCTCACTGATGAGCAGAGTCAGAGTATTTGTTTCCGTCTCAAACAGGGAGAAAAATATTGGTTTCTTGGTGCTGCGATGTTGCAATTTCCAGAAAAGTAATTTTGAATCATTTCGGAGAGTATAACAATGTATTAGTACAAACTTCTTGACAAATTGTAGCTTGGGTGCTTGCAGAATAGAAGACAAAACAACACTAGATTATAAAGAACAAAATAGTGCTGGTGCTGAAGCATTTTTCTGTTGTTATAAATAAATTATTTGAAAACATTTCTGGAATGGAATATATCAATCTTAATTTTGCTCCTGTGGTGTTGTGGGTCCACAGATTAAGCGTTGAGTATTCCCTCTTGTTTATTGCAGACCTGAGCAATGAAAGAGCCTCAATGTGGTCTGAATTGTGGCACTCATTGGAGGTAACTCCTATGACTTGCTTCTAACTTTGATGCCTTTTATGTAGCTAATAAGGTGTTCTTAGTCATCTTATTTGCCCAGTATGCCCCTAAGACCTGAACAAAACCTCTAGGTGTGACTCATGACATTGTTTAAAGTAATTCAGCAAACTAAAGCCAATGCTAGTTAGATCTCTACTCACACAGAGCCTCACAGAAGAGTTGAGGCTGGAAGAAACCTCTTGAGATCTTTGTTCCAGTCCCCCTGCTGAAGCAAAGTGTGTAAGAGCAGGTTACCAGACCTACTCACACCTTAAAGCAGGACAGGATGCTGTTGGAGATTTTTGCCATGAGGGCATACTGCTGACTTTTGGTTCACCACATCCCCAAGGCTGTCCACTGCAAAGCCACTTTCCAGACGCTTTGTCTCTGGCATGTATGGGTGGGTTATTATGTCTCTGCAGATGCAGGACTTTATGCCCTGCCTTGCTGAGGTTAAATAGATTCCTCTCTGTCCAGGTCCTGCTGAATGGCAGCACATTCCTGCTGAATAGCACAGACTAATACCATCTGATGCATCCTCCCAGTTTTGTGCTGTCCACAGACTTCCTGAGAGTACACTGAGTTTTGTTAGCCCGGTTATTACTGAAGGTGTTTACTCTACTGGCTCCAGGGTAAGCCTGTGGGGTACATTACCAGTGGCATTTCTCCTGCTGGACTTTGTGCCACTCATCAAAACTCTCTGGGACTGGCAGCTCCACCAGTTTCCCACCTACCCCACTGCCTGCTTACCTAACCCACACCTTGTCAACACATCTAAGGATGTTATGGAAGACTGTGTCAAAAGCCTTACTAAGGTCAAGGTAAACAATATCCACTGCTCAAACAAAATCCACTGTACAGGTCACCTCACAGAAGACGATGAGATGCTCAGCATAATTTCCTCTGCATAAATATAGGCTGACTACCTTCATGCCCTTTGTCTATTTGGAAATGTTTTCCAAGAGCTTGCTCTGACACCTTCTCGGGGACTAAGGTGAAGCTGACTAGCCTGAGTGCAAGTCCTCTCCCAAGTCTGTAAAATATTTCCTCCTCTATGCAAAGCACAGATAACACCAAGTGTTTTGACATAAGGATAGTAATGACCATCAAGTATTTAGGTGTAGTGACTCCTGTTTTTCTAGCTAGATGATTCTGCTCTGAGACACAGCACTGTGGACCATTCTGGTTTGGCAGCAGGCAGGCATTTCACCAAAGGGAATTATGGCTGTTCCTAGCATTTGCCAGCATATATAAGAAGCAGGCAGATTTCATCAGTGGTAAAAGGTGCCATTCATGTCTTCATTCTGTTATGTTCCTCTTCCAAGAGAAAAAAACTGTAACAGGTTGTTCTGACACTCTGGCCCTATGTGTTGTTACCTCTAAGGGTGCAGGTTATCTCTGCTGCAGAGATGGAAATGGGTCGGTGAGGTTTCTTTTTTTCTGCTTTGTTTCTGGCTCTCACATCTCAGTCTTGAATGTTTTCTGCAACTATAATTGGTAAGTTGATGTACTTGAAGAAAACTTCCCTTCAGGAGGAGCATTGTGCCTCATTATAATTCATTTCTAGCCCATTGCAGCTGTTCCTTGTCTTAAAAAATATGGAATTTAGTATTCTTCTGGTGAATTGTGCTTCTTATACAATGAGGGGCAGGTGGGGGTGGGGAGAGGCTTTTAAAGGCAGCTATTTCATCTATGCTCATAGTTTTACCACAGCAGCATGCTGTAACATAAAATTTAAGAGGTCAGTAAACAACTTGGCAGTAACTAAGCAATTTAAACAAAAGCTTCTCCTCAGTATTTGATGATTGGAGGGAGAGGAGGAGAATCAAGATTCTATTGTTTAATGTATTACCACCGTGGCTCCATTTCTAAACAGTTGCATTTAATAAGGATAGTAATTCTTGCATTAAAATAGTAGTTTGTTTTTTTTTTCCCAGATCATTGTCGAATTTCTTTTTTGAAATTGATTGTTGACTCATTGCCACTAATGAGTTCTGGATTCTCCAACACATGTAAAAATTTTGTCTGCACTGGGGAATTTGCAACTGAGTGGGTAATGCCCCACTTTTTAACAATTAGCATCAGGAAGATCTATGATCTGCATGCAACTAATGCAGGTACTGATTAATATTATTTTTCTCTTTAAGGCCTTTCTGTGCTCTTTCCTTGACCTATAAATATTTTACAGTATCCAGTCTATGATAAAATTTGCTTTCATTAGGGGAGCACTGCTAATAAAATGATGTGGCTTATTTTATGCAAAAAAACCCCTCCTGCATGTTAATTATTAGACACGTGATTGTCTTGTTTGTCTGTACTACATGGTCAAGAATTTATTGGGTAATGCTATAATTGTCTAACAGATGGATAGCAGATTAACAAAGTACATGGATCTGAATTCATCTATTTGCATCTCCGCCTGCAGTGATGAATTTCTATTTGCTTTTTAACCAATATTCAAGTAAAATTTAAAAATCAGATTCATATTCTGATTATAGTTTAATCAGTTGGATAATTTTTCTATAATAAATCAATTCATACCAATGATAGATTTGAATTTCAGCATAGTAGACCATATTCGTTTTTGTAATTTGGATAGAAAGACTAGCAAACATCATGGACTAAAGTAAATATCACTGGTTTTGGAAGCAACCACAGAAATTGTTCCCAGTGAAACTGAAAATTCAGCTATGTTTGACTCTGAGGATTCTGAGGTAAGGGTAAGGTCTGACCCTTACCTGCTGTTTCACAGTCCTGCAAACACACACTCGTGTGCATGTGTAGAGATTTGGGGCAGCATCTGCTAGAGCAGGGCTGAACATGGGCACAGCGCCAGGACAGAAGAGATGAGGGGCTCAGGCAGGGCAGGCACTGCAGCAGCACCACACCCAGCCAGTGACTATGCACAGCCTTCATCTCTCCCCCCTGGGTGCACCATGGGGCCCTGTGCAGAAGGACCAGACAGTGATATGGGGCAGATTCAGAGCCATTGATTTCAATTGGCTTTTTCAGCTCTAGATTTTGAGAGAACAATTTTGTTGCCAGGTTGCTCAGGAAAGTAGTTAGTGCTTTTGATTTATTTCATATGTGTGTGTGCATGTGTATATGTATATACACACTTTAAGTTTCATGCCTGCTGTAGTCTCTTTTGTTATATGATTGAAAAAAGCAAAATTATGTACTTTTCAGGATGGGAGTAATTTTTTTTTCAAAATACCTTCAGTGCTGGAACTTGTTGGCCCTTAACATGTACCATTTACAGTCTTTGTGCTTCTAGTTTGCACAAAATGATACAAGTGTGGGGGGTTGACATGGGTCAACAACCACCCAGTCACCTGCTCATTCTCCACTCCTGCAGAATGGGAAGAAAATAGAAGGAAGGCAAGAAGACTCCTGGGTATGGAAAATGTCAGTTTAATAGGGAAAGGGAAAGCTGTGTGTACAACCCTAACTACTGCCCACTGCTTCCCATTGCTGGGCACATGTCCATCCACTACATGAGAAGCAGAGCCTCAGCATGTATAACATCTGCTCAGGGGGAAAATTACCACAGCTATGAAAGTATGTGTGTTCTCTTTGTCCTCCTTTCTATGTGCTTCTCTTGCTGAGTTCTTTAAGGCACTCACTGAATTCCTTCGTCCTTCGGTGTTTTCTACCAAGTGCACCTGGGTTCTTGACAGAAGGCAATCGTAGGAATGGACTTGGCTTTTTCCAGGAGAGGAGAAAACCATGCTACTTTGTAGAGCTGTTTCCTTATATACACTGTGAGATCTTTGTGTTCTCACAGTATATAAGCACTTTGAGTAGCTGTTTGGGTCTCTCCTCCAGCAGCCTGACGTTTTACACTTAAACAGACCTGAGACCTATGATTTGTGAGTTGAAACTGAAGAGACAAAGTATAATACTGCCTTTTTCAGGCATCTGTTTTGGAAAAAAAAGCATAGCTGTGGTCTAGGAAGGCAGCTGTCGTTTGACAAATCTTGGGGGTTCCCAACCCAAAGCAAAAATTAGGGGGAATTGAGGTCCCACCAAAAGATATTTGAATATCCCTGTCTTGTCCTCACTTATAACTGTTTACAAAACAGTTTTCGTGTATGCAAACAAGATTATTTGAAGGAAAGCTGTACAAAAATCACTTCTTTCCAAGTGTGGTTCAGCCCCAATGGGGATGGAAGACACTGGTGGTCTCTTTCAGCAGCTTGGTACAGCTTCTGCATTGGAAACACCTATCCAGGGAATCGGGCAAAATGTAATCTCAAGTAAAATACACCAGCTGCAAACAGATGTTGTGTCTTTGATGACAATTGCTTCAATGTACTAATCTGTTCATCTTGCACTAATTTTCTTTGAACAGACCTAGGGAATACTACGGAGATTGCCAGGGGGTTTAGCTTTTGATGTGGTCTGCAAACCAGGACATTTCCCTGAGGCCTCTGGAAGCAGCTTATTTAAAGTAGATGAGCCCTTGGAGCAGGATTCAACTTTTCCTAGTGAAGCACTCCAACCTGAGTCCTCAAAGGAGTGAAGGATGCTGCACTGACAATGCTTAATTTCTGTGTGATGATAATGCACTTGCTGCTGTGTGCCTTGGGTGCCAATTGCATGACTGTTGGACTCACTTGAACTAGCTAATCACAGTAAATCCAGAACTAATGGTGATTATGCTTTGGATGAGTCTGATACCTATTTAAATATTGTTTCTTCACTTAGGGAGGGTACATCATATTAAAATAGACCTACAGAATTGCTCTAACCATGTTCTGAAGGCAGAAGGCCTGGAAGAGAGGATGTGTAAGCAGTGCAAGAAGAGTTTTGCCAGGCATGAGACTGAAGGGAAAGGGTACAGCTCTAAGGGCTGAAATTAAATCCTTTGAAAGGCAAACGTGTTTGTAGACTGAAGGGCTGGCTGAGTATGCAGGAGTTGTGGATAGGGCAGCCGTGACCTGCCAAGGCACATGAAGCTGCTTGCAGGGAAGGGGCTTGTTTATGCAGAGGAGAGGCTACACTTAGTGTTCATTTTTGTTAATACAAATGCAAGAATTAGGGGGTTTTAAGAAAATATACTGGTGAACAAATCTGTACAATGCCTTGCATTGAAAAACCTTTTTTGGCCTGGGTGTGGAATACCATGCTGGGTGGCTGTAATGTGATCATTGCAGTTCTGTCCCCATGGCCAACATGGTGGCATGCCACATCTACTGTGCATGGCAGGAAAATCCTGTAAGGAAACTCAATACAGAGAGAATTACAATAGCTGGTCTTTGTGGCTGCAGGGGCATGTGTTTTGCTGTTGCAAAGCTGTACAGGGATAAATAAGGTGACAACCTGTTCAAACTATGCAGCTGCATGACTTCTTTTCACACTGCATCTGATGCCAAGCCTTTTTGGTGGAATGGCCAAGGTCAGAAGCATTGTGAGGGTTCCTGAAGTGCCATGTGGCTTTCACATATCCTGAGTGGCAGGCATGGTGTCTCATGTCACATTTCCAGGGGCAGGGTGTCCCTCCACTGAGGAGATCTTCCTCTTGTTATGCAGATGTCTTTTGGCAAAACAACTCAGCAGAAGTTGATCCAAGTTAAGTAAGCAGTTCAGAAAAAAAAAAAGAATGTCTAATTTTTATACTGATTATACAGAAGATGATCTAAAAATGAGCTTTTTTACAGGTTTCCCATGGTTCTTAAAAATAGTGGTTTTAATGGGAGGTGGATGTGTATCTTTAGTGCCAATAGTTCTCGTTTTGTGGAAAGAAGTTTCACAGGCATCAAACAAAACAATCTGGTGCTTCAAAATAAGATCCATAGTAACTGGAAGTGGTAGCCAGATTTATTTATTTTTGTATTTATTTTTAACCTAAAATTTAGGAAAAAATAGTTCCTATGTGAAAATAATCAGTTTTCAGCTTGAAAATTCTGCTGAAATGGAAGAAACACTGAGAGTTTCCTTTGGCTTTTTCTTCTCTGTTCTTCTCTGTTCAGCTCTGTGGCTTTTCCCTGCCCAAGCAGAATGTACACAGCACATCATAAGCAGGTGATTATTGCCTAGAGTTGCAGATTGCTCAGATTAGTCCAAAGGGATAAGTGTTGCTGTAGAATTGGTCCCCTTCACTGTAAGGCAGTGTTATAATTAGCTTTCATTAACCTTGCTTTTTCTCTAATACTCTGACATCTCTTTTCCACCGCTGTTGAGAAGAAAGCTGAACATATTTTTCCTGATCACTGCCATGCTGAATCTGACTACTGACAGTATAAGGCCTTTTGTAGGTCATTAAGATCTTTCATTTCTTTCCTTACCCTCAATTTTTTAAATTTCCTGAGTAATTTCTACATCTCTTTTGTAGCACAATCCTTGTTAGTACAATCTGTTCCAGCATTTCTCATGTATGATAAGAAGGAGCAGGAGAAATTAAGCGAAGTCTAGAACAGTATACTGAGTGGTTTTCTTCACTGGTACAAATCTTATTTTTTTAGTTTCATGATATTCTGTGAGGGGTAGGAGGTCCTTGGGGCCCTTAGAGCCTCATCTCAAACACATGCAAACTTTTCACTGTTCAGAGATTTTGATGTTAAAGCACATCTGTTTCATTCCCACTGTGGGTGGGATTTGAGAAGAGAGGACTTAACCACAAGAGTGCTTCAAGGAACAAGCAGACTGAGGTCAAATATTGGTATCAGAAGAAGAGAGAAATCATTCAATGCAGACACAATTTCCTATTTTTCTCCCATGTACAACACAATGTATGCTCTAGCATGACCAAATGGTACTAACCTGTTAATGTAGATTGATTTTTACAGTTATGTACCTTGTACTGTCATTGCTATTTGAAACTTGTATGTGCCTGTGATGTACAGGAGTTAAAGCCTTTGTATAAAAATTAATTTTATAGATTGCTTTCCTCTTGATATTGGTCATACTAATTATCCTTCAGTTCCCCAGAGCTGTTTGAGAGAACTAAAGGGCATAAGAGGATTCAGTTTTAATTATGCAAAAACTGTTTCCTTTTGAATGATGATCTGATGCTTGAATAATTCTGGATTAGGTATTGAATAGGAGAATATGCCTTACTTTGTTGTATTGCAACTGTAACTGGTGGTCTGGGACTGAGGTCTTGAACAGGTTGAGGAGGATAAGTAGATATGTGGAAGATTCAGCACTCCAGCAGTCACTTGCTGAGGACAGACTAGGAAGTGAACGTAGGAAAAGTACTGTATCTCTCTGAAGCCATAAACATTAACCTTTACTCTCTTCTGAGCCTAAAAACTTGATTTAACCACTGATAGATGGAAATTGTTTTGCTCAGTTTTGCCTCTAACTTGCCTTGTGGTTTAGGAGGGATGCTTCCTGATACAGTTCTGCTGACTCTCCAAACCACTCTTCTCCCCTCCCCTGTGGAGGAACAGAAAGGAGAATTGGGGGCACAAAAGGTTAAGACCACCATTGTTGAGATAAGAACAATTCACTGGAAACAGCAGTGAGAAAAAACAATAAATTGTAACAGCAACAGTACTAATGACAGAGGGTGCAAGAAAGAGGGAAACAATTCACACAGAAACCCCCCCAACAACAGACAATCCCTGACCACTCCCTCTGCCACACAACACCTATCCAGAGGGAAACCACCTCCCTTCCTACTGCCCCAGACAATGATGTGAGGTGATACAGAATAGCCTCTGTCCTAACCATGTTTCCTCCTGGCTACTGTAAAAATTAACCCTGTCCTGACTGCAACCAGGACAGTTGTTTCTTAAGTTCCTCTGCAGAAACCCCAGTATTAAGCTTATTGTTCTCAGTATGAAAATCCATTTTCATGGCTGCTTGCTAATGCTTCTGCTCTTGCAAATCTTCAGGTTTCATTTGCTTCTATGAGCAAACATTAAATATGCAATTATGGCATTGTGGACTTTGTAGATCTGTGATTTCCATCTTCATCTCTGCATTTCCACAGTTTAACTTTCTGTGATATTATAATTTGAAAGAAATGGGATACCCTGCTACCTGCTCTCTCAGTGCTTGGAGGAAAGGGGAAGAGAATACTGCTTATCTTTGACATAATGGATGCAAAGTCAGTTCAGGAGTCTGAATATTTGATGAATGACTTGTGTGTTACCTCCAACATCAGACTGAATGTATCTTAGTTTTGGTTCAGAAAAATTTCAGGACACTCCTATTTGTAGAAGTGTGGAGGGAGGGTTTCTTGATTTTTGTTTGCTTTCATTTTCACAAACAATATCCAGATAAGGGCGGGATAGCTTGTGGGACAAAAGGTGCCTTAGATCCATGTTACATTAAGCACAAAGGCATGAACTTTACAGTAGCAATAATTTTATTACATCTTAAAAAAAGATGTAATTGGACAACTTGTCTAAGGCATACTTTACCTACAAGGACAGGAAATATGACTTCATTATAAACCTGTAAACACTAATCTTCAATTTATATTTTAAAATATACCATTATAAGGAAAATGCCCAGAGTAACTCTTTGTGAATGAGAAGTTGCCTTAGTCCTCAATTCTAAAGTGTAACTGTCAAATTGCTGGTGAAATGTTTTGCTGTCAAGTCTTGTTGTATAGAATTTGTCAGTTTGCTAAAGAGCATTTAATAACTTGCCTGATTTTAGAGTGTTCTGATTCCAAATTGTGCACGCTCTGAGAGAATACTGGGATGGGTTAATCCAAGTCATTTCTCATTCAGAGTCAGCCAGAACAAAAGGACCCTTTTGTTTTATTTTTTTGGGAAGATGTTGAATGGTAACTCTGAAGCAGTTTGGACTATTCTGTAAGCCAGAAGTATCTTTGAAGAGGCCTCCATGCTTTGGGATTATGAAAATAGATTTACAAAAGAGGATACAGCAAAGCTGATGCGAGTATTGGAGCAAAGAACCACTTAAAGTTCATATTTATGCCCACTGAATGGTGTTCTCAATTTCAGATTTTTTGTTTCATGAAGATGTTCCAGAGCTTTCTTCCACTGCATCCCCACTGTTTTGCAATTTGCCACTCAACTGATGCAAGAGTCTCCTAATTATCTGTTGTGGAAGGATGGAGAAGGACAGTGACATGGGTGGCAGTGGAAAGCAAATATAGATAATACAAAACATGTGAAAATCATGCTATAAAGTGTAACTTTTGTTTACACTGAGATGAGATGTTAGAGCTAACACTCGCTTGAGCCTGTTGGACACCGGCCATGTGAGCCCAGTTCTGTGGGTTCCAAGTCCAAGCTGGTTATGCCTGGAGCCAGCACAGGTGCCTCTGTACCTGTAGCCTGTGTAGTCCAGCACCTGAATACTCTGCCTGTGGCTTGTGGTAAACTCAGCTGGCTGAGTTAGATGCAAACATATTTTCTCAAAAGTTACCAGGCCCTTTTGCATTATATTTTTGCCCTCGACTGAGTGTTTTTAACCCACTCTTTAGCCTCTAAAACCCTTCCTCTTTGGTAGAGGATTTCCTGTCTTCAAAATAGAAATGTGTGACTTTTCAAAGAATGTTATGACATTGCTTTCTACAGGATGGTGATATCCTAAGATTTCAGTTTTGAATAGATATGACTGTATATAAGCACTCTTTGGAGGAAACTGAGGAAACAAACCCATGAACAGTGTTTTCAGATTGTGTAGGAAAGTCAGCAAAATAAAGTAAATTTGAGATAACAGGAGAATAAATGAAAGCAATAAGAACTGATGGCTTTTTAAAAAATTTCTGAATTCCCTGTTTTAGTTGGATGTGAACATACTTTTTCATCAAAATGCCAATAATATGTAGATCCCATAGATGATTTTAGAAGAATATGGTAAGTCTTCTAAACTCAACAAAACAAAAGCAATCTTTTAATGATAAACTAAGGCCAAGCACGAATTGGCTGTGATCATGAGTCTTTCTGTAGTGTTAAATATTCCATATAGATTCCTGACTGAAGTGAACTGAAATGTGGGGTGGCGGGGAGGCATCCCTGCTCCCCAGCATCTGCTGCGAACTGCTCGATTGCTGCCAAGCGTAGGCATCCTCTGACCACTACAGCTGCCTTTTACTCTTTTATTTTTTGCTCATAGTAAGCTGACTTTCACCACAGCTTTGGAGCAGATGGGTGGTAGCTTGCATGATGCCCGCAGTGGTCTCTCCCTCACTTGTAGAAGTAATGGCCTTTCCACAATTAGATAAGCTGGGGTAAGATTTTAGCATAGATAAGGCACAAGCTATGTCTCATGCCTTTGAACTGCAGCAAATCTCCATCTGTTGTTTGAAGGCCATTTGGAATGTTTAACCCCTGCCAAATCCTGTTGTCTTTGAAGTTCATGGGAGTCTTGCCACTGACTCCAGTTGGGATAGAATTTAGATGACATCTGTTTGCCTTTTTTCACATAGTTTTGATATGAACTCTAACAGACTTACCTATGCATGATCGGGGCTGGATGAGGAGAGAGGGAATTTGTAAGCAATATGTCTCTCTGGCCTAGTGATGGAGAATATTCTAGTTTACTGATTTTAAGAGGTTAAGTTTTGATGTTGTTGTCTTTTCTAATTCCCTATTGGGAATCATTTACTACTGGTATGTCTTGACAAAAGGAGTTTTAATTACATGAACTTAGATATCATACCAATTATTTAAAAATCAATTATTCATAGAGTGCTGCTTTCCTGAACAGTAAAGAAATATTTACCCTTGTTAGGAAAGACAGATGAATGACTCCAGACCCTCATTATAGTGAGTGGTTGTATGAAATATTTAATCTTTTGGTAATATGCAGTTCCACACTTGTGGAATTTATTATGTTTTATTTCTGGGTCACTTACATACTTGTGATGTGTAGTATGCTTTTAAGCATCTGCTTAAGTATTGCTTGCTCTTAATATTTTCAGGATCTGTGATTATACCATATGCTGCCACAGAGAGGATTATACTGTCAACGTTGTGTCAGAGTAGCATGGAATTGCAATCTGATGTATAATTAGAAGGATATATTCAGGAATGTTTCTTAGGTGACTGAATTTATATTGATTATTCAGAAGAAGTGCACATCAAATTACAGACTTTGCATCTATGTAAGAAGCATACATACACTTCAAATGCCACAGGCTGGTAAGGCACCAAAAAAATATGAAAGGATGAGCAGAAAAGGATGCAGACCAGATCAAGCGCTCAGAACAGATTAGGAAGAGGTGTTTTGTGCAAAGTGATTTTGTGCTTAGTGGCTCCTCATCTTTCTTAGTGCCAGACTGTTCTGTCACACAGATTAGAGATGGCTGGAGGGAGGATTCAGAGCTCTGAAAGGACTTTGCAGCAGCAAGCACCTATGAGACACAGCAGTGTGTCTCTTTGGTGCCGGGATAAGCAAGGAGAGGCGGGTTTCATGGAGAAAAGGTTGCAGATGGGAAGACACTACACTGTTTGGTACTTGCCAAATTTATCCATGGTGGGATACCTCAAAGCAGCCCTAGAGCTTCAGGAAAACTGGCCCTATTAGCTGCTGCAGCTCTGGTGCCAGACAAGGAAGATGAAAGGGTCTAAATTGCTCAAAATAAAGGCTGCTTCTCTTTCTGCTGAGTGAAGAAAAAAACAGGGCTGAAGAAAGTCTCCCTTTTACCTTTTTTTTTTTTCAACCCATGCATATAATTGATAATAAATAATGCGTGTTTTCTTCAGAATCTCCAGAATACCTTGTGTTTATAGACTCATGTTGGAAACATAATAAATAATGTAAAATAGGTGGTTCCACGTTGTGTGAAACTCTAGCATATTGTTTAGGGTCCTGCAGAACTTAACATGAAATCTCAACATACTTCCAAGTGCTATAGTTCAATGCCTTGGGGTCTGTACCTTGCCAGAGAAATGCAAATTCCTATAAATAAAGAGCTTGTTCTTATATTTCTTCTACCAGATGCAAAATAAGAGTTTCAGGTGTTTATCAATGTGCAGTTTAGCCAAGAAGGAAATATATATCTTCAGAAGGAACTGTAAATGTAGAAACAATAACTATTACTAATTTACAATGGATTGTTTATACCAGATGCATTGTCAGAATCTTGCTTGACTTTTGTATCACTGTGAAGATGTAGAACTCACTGGAGTTTCTGATTTGCTCCTGTCTTTAAAGTTGTGTGTAAAAATGAACACGGGACTTGTTATGGTTGCCCTTTGCAGCTACTAAATATTGCATATGAAGTGCTATTTTGAGTATTCCATTAATTATTTAAAGCTAAACATGGTTTCTCTTTATGACATGTGAGATTTGTGAGCAGCAAAGGCTAAAGTGTAGAGAATACTTTTGCCAAAACAATTTTTTGCAGTAATCTGCTAAAATCAGATGTATTTGAGCAGTCATTTATGTAAGATTTCTCTTAGTCAAAAACTAGTCATTTTAACAGGGATTTATAAGTGACCATTTATACAACTTGTGGCCTGTAACATTCAGTGTCCTGTCACTGCTCCTAGCTGCTCAGATTTTTCCCAAGGAAGATTTAATAAATCTATATATAGAATTGGGATTTTTTTTTAATAGTGTAGTTAAAAGTAATTCATCAGAGTAATCTCATCAGTTCTCCTTCATCTCCATATAGTGCTGACAAATTTCAGCTGTGTTTTATGGTGCTGAAGTTATAAGTAAATAACACTGTTTCTGTTTATTGTAAATGTACAATTGAAAAACTAGATTTAAAAAACTATTACAAATATATGAACTATTGAAGCACCAACGATGAGATGCCTACATGCAAAAAACCCTGATATTTTAATGCTGTGAAATCTGGGTTTGCTCAGTCTGGACAGGAGACAGCTTCAGGGAGACTTTCCAGTACCTAAAGGGGGCTACAAAAGAGCTGGATGTAGGATGTGTAGTGTGAGGATGAGGAAGAATGGCTTCATACTGAAAGAGGGTTGGTTTAGATTAGATAAACTGAAGAAATTTTTTTGCAGTGAGGGTACTGAGACACTGCAACAAGGGACCCAGAGAAGTAGTAGATGCCACAAACCAGAAAACATTCAAGGTCAGGTTGGACGAGTCTCTGAGCAACCTGATGTACTTAAAGATGTACCTATACTTTGCAGAAGGGTTCGACAGCATGACCTTCAAAGGCTCACTCCAACCCAAACTATTCTATGATTCAATTCAGACCTAGAAGTCCAGCCTTAGTCTTTTTTAGCTGTCTCTTACTGGCAACCTCCTATATTAACCACGTCACATAACAGGTTGCATTATGTTGTTGCTTTTAATTCTGGTAACAATATTTTCAGATGATTACCCCAGTTAATTTAAAACTGGGGTACTTGCAACACTTTTTATACCTTTTGCATCATAAAAGAAAATAGCTGAAGTTTTCATTCACCTGATTATTTTGCTTTGTACTACATACTTTTAATGGTTCGAGAAATGTACGGGCTTTTCCTTGACAAAAAAAAAAACAAAACAAAAAAAACCCAAAAAAAACCCCAAAAAAACCCCAAAAAAACCAAAAAAACACCAAGGCAGTAGTAGTATATCTAAAGAATTCTGTTCAAGGATATTTTCAATCTGATCTAGAGTTTATGTGAATAATTCAGGCTTGGGATGCTGCAGTTAAATTCATGCTTGAGAATTATGGGAGAGTGTGGCTCTGGTTTAATGTGTTATATCAGAGCTTGTAAAACTCATTCTTTACTGTCACAGTCAGTGATACATGGATGTAAAATTAAACTGAGAAGCATTACTGCATCCACACATTTCTATTCCTTCAGTGGGGCTTACACTTATGTCCCTGTTGCATCATAGGTAATGATTATGGGTAGGTCTGGTCCCACAGTGCTCTGCATAGGATCTGTAACCTTGCTGCAACAGAGAAAGAAAAATCAGGGATTGTGCACCAAACCAAAGAAATTATGTGGGTCTGTCACTCTGCTTCTGAGTGGCACTTAACAGCTTGTGAAAGTGGGTGACCAGACTCCTGGGGTCTTGCCTTTCCCTGCCTGCCGTGGTGGCAGGCTCTCTCCTGCAAGGGTTGGTCCTTCTGTTATCCCATGAAAAGAGCACTCTATATTTCTTTTGGATTAGCCTATGTCTACTTAGATTAATTTTCAAAATTATTCTATCTATGGGTTAGAATCCTTAAATTTAATATCATTATCTCTCAAGTTTTGTAGTTGTAACATTGCTTTTGTTGGTTAGGAAGAGTAGCTGAAAGGCTGAAAAGTTTAAGTAATGCATGAGATGCTTTGACCTTTTCTTCATGCATGTTTCCTAAGCTTGAAAGAGCACATGTGGACTTCACAACATTCCTGAACACGTAATTTGTACCATTACAGAAAACACACTAGTCATGTATATTTATTCATTAGTGTAAAAATATGCAGTGGTTGTCCGTTGATCCCTTTTTTTTTTATCTCTGAAAGTATTTGGCAACAGTTGTGATTTAAAGGATATATTTGTTATAGTATTTTTAGGAGGAGTTTAGAAGAAAAAAAGATTACTTGGATTATATTTTTTTTTCTTGTAGCTAAAGGAGCCATATGCCTTTTTTTTTTCCTAGCCACTGGTGGTGCATGCTGCTTCTCAGGGCTTCTGAGTGATGGATGTTTCCTTTCTAATATTTTGAGTTTGAGTTTTTTTGTAATTTTTATAGAGAAGCTGCTGAAATATGTGAATATGAACTCTTATTTAAAAGGCTCAACATCTTTCCTGTCCTACCTTTGAAGACTTTGGCAAAGACTTATGCTTGCATGCTGTTCTTGGGATTCAATGGTACTGTCTTGCACTTGGCTTGTTTCATTCAAAATGGAGTCTTTCTATGAGCAAGGAATCCTTTATTTTGCTGTGATTCATCCAAACATTCTCAGTGATAGTGAAGTGGTTTTGATGGTAAGATGTGGTGGCTGAGGGCGTTGTTTGAGAACACAGGGCTGCTGCCAGTTCTGTCAGTGTTACATTGGAAGATTTTCTGTGCAGTGAGGATGCAAGTCATCTAAATCTTTCATACACCATAGTAGCAGCAGCTGGCTTCAATATTAAAGTGAGATTTTTGCAAGAAGTTTGGGTTTATGTGTCATTCTGTATATCTGGCAGCCTTTAAGATTTAATCCTTCCTTCATTTAGAAACTATCCCCATGGTGCTTGCAGCACCTGCATAGTCCTGTGGGAAAAAAAAATAAGAGGATGTTTTCCACATATTTGTCCTCTGCCTTTTCTCTTTATTGTTTTCTTGTTCACTCTCTAGTCTAGCCTTTTTCTGCCTTTTTGCCTCTGATATTTCTTTCCCTTTCTTTAATCTGTCTCACTTCTTCCACTGGTTGCCCACTAGCTGCTATTTGCCTTTGAGGATGGGGCATCTGTACGTGAGACAGGTGAATCTGCTATGTGTTCCCATTTTAATACGAATGTCATAGGAGTAAGAAGCAAAGCTGGTTTTGTATGTATTGGCCTTGTAAATGGCCCCTTCATGATCAGGAACATGAAAATATTTTGGCTTCTTTTGTGTTAGGCCACAGAACAGGGCATCCTGTAAAAACCTGGTTTCAATTCGGGTTGGGTATGATTTCTTGCCGACAAAACTCCTTGCACCAATCCGTTTGCTGAGGACTTACAAATCTTC